>CABFVX010004261.1:2932-22177 GCA_902151425.1 Timema shepardi | reverse complement strand
CTCCGCCAGCACTCTGGGCCCCAGTACCAGGTTAGGTAACGAGCCCCCTATTAAGGTATCCTCATTAGCAGTCTCATTCAGATTTTATAAATATAGCAACTCAATACTCTACTAAACTAACTGTACTTTTGGTGACCGTAAAATCACTTGAAATTTAAAAGCCAGTATATTTGAAATGTGTTTTTATCTTGTACATAAAACAATAAAAATGTTTATGAGAGAAGTATAATGTTCTTAAGTTGTAAAATTTTTAATAAACAAAATAGAAAAGAATAACACATCAATAAATTTCACAAAATGTGTTCATAAACATGGGTAGGCTATAAAATAAGATGCACTTGACTTTCAAAAGTTTTGTAATTTTTGTGACTTAAATGTTACAGTTTTCTAGCTTTCCTGTTTGAGAACTCATTTATGACTTCTGTTAAGTCCAAAGTAGAAGGCCAAGCCATGTTTTATAGCCAATAAGTACAGCGAATTCAAATGTTGCTGGCTCATTGATGGTCTTTGCCAGGTCTTCAACACACTGCCAAGTTTACTGAAGGCTCTCTCTTCTGATGCAACAGCAAGGGTGTATAAAAACACAGATTAAAATGCAAACATTCATAATATTGGTTCCAAATGTTTCTTACATATTGAGTTTAGTAGTTTCAAAAGGCCAACTTTGATCTTAGATTCAAACACAATGGAAGAAATATGCTTTAAATGCACAATTTCATCACAAAAATAAGTTAAGTCAATTTTGTACTAGAGCTTCAGCCTTCGCCTTCAATTCCTTCTCATCTAAAGAATTATGCTTCAAAACTGGACTGAAAAGCTCATAGAAAGAATATGGTGCTTTAAATCTGTCTTCTAATTCCTGTAAAAGTAAAACTAACACCCTGTAAACTACACACATATTGAATGTATCTTCTGCAGTCAAGTGTTGGTCTGCCTCGGGTATTGCTACACTGTATAGACTATTTCTATTTTCGTGGCATTTCCATTTCTTGTGCAACTAAATGTAACTCTCGTAGAATATCAGCCCACAAATTTCTCATCTTTTGCATTTCCTGCTGTAGGTCTTTTATGAGATTGACTTCAACCTCAAGAAAGATCCGTTGAGCTTGAATAATAACACTTCGTTCATCAACTAAATATAGCACCCTATGCCAAAATAATAACATAACAAGTCCTTCAAAAGAAAGGAATATTTCTTCAAGCTCACAACAGTGCTGTATATTTTTGGGGGTTATGTAAGGTTGTTGACATTTCTTGCAGTACGCAGTTCAGTGCTTTGAGTACCCCTGGGTAGTGCCTCACTATGGGGAGAACAGCTTCTACACGATCACTCCATCTAGTTTCACTTTTTTTTAAAAAGAAGATAATAGCAAATGTTCTTTTAAAATGTCATATCTTGCAGGAGACTGTGACAAAAAAAATTAGATACTTTCCATATTACCGGAAAATGTCACAACTTCTGGGCATAATTTAGTAGCATTGACACCAACACGATTTAATGAATGTGCACTCGATGAATCATTCACAAATTTTGAATATGCTTGTTTCTTTATTCTTGGAAACATAATATCTTAGAATAAAACATTTTGGTCTTGGTGAGAAACATCAGGTGTTGTATTTGTTATTAATCCATAACCCGTGTCTTCTTCTATGATGGAGTTCAAAACCTTTTAACCACAGAAAGAAAGAAATTCATTCTGACTCGTCCAGGATAAATAATGTGCATTACCTTTCATGTTTTCCCTTGTAATTGAAGGTGTTTCACTTTAGCCATATGTTCTCGATCCATACAATATTTTCCTAACAAGTCTAAAGTTCCCAAAAAATCTGTTACAAACATCTCTAATCTTGGTAAAGGCAAATATCTTGATGCTAAGAATAACGTAACACCTAGTAGCCTTTGCAAAATCGCTTTCCACTTATCAGCTTCACATGCAATCTGTTTTTGGAGCTCACTATCTATCCCTTTACAAATTAAGCACTGTTGCAAATTTCCAATTACAATAACAATTTATGTGCTTGGCCATGTTTTCATGAATAGGCAATCGATTATATAACTTTTTCCACGGATCTTTCTTGGGGAGAATCCTTCCCCTTTTGTTAAATTACTGTGATTAATAAAAGGCGCAGAAGTGTTTTCTTTGAACAAAATACTTTAAAGACAGTGAAGTGTGTTTCCCAAAGTACTCCAAAAATGCCAATAATGGTGATATTTTTCTCTGTTGTTAATAGATTTTGAGCTAAATAATTAATCAGAAAATGCTTTTCCAGTAACACAAATTCTCCTTATTTATAAGAACAAGACACAATTTGTTGCCGGACAGCGTCGTTAATAACATTAGGTCATGTGCCAGGATCTTTTCAAGTCCAGAATATCTAATTGAATACTATCCTGATGTTTAGTACAAATTTCACCACTGGTTTCAAACAAAGTCTCACGTTTTTTTGTCTTGCTGCAGTAACACTTTTCAAGATCCTGTGCCCATACTGACACTCGTGGAAGGTTCTGCAAGCAGAACGTCATATATGAATGTTTGTTCACTAGTTTTTTCAGATAAAAAATAAATTTAATGTTTTACCAACCAATCACTTCATTTGC
This sequence comes from Timema shepardi, assembly GCA_902151425.1. Taxonomy (NCBI): domain Eukaryota; kingdom Metazoa; phylum Arthropoda; class Insecta; order Phasmatodea; family Timematidae; genus Timema; species Timema shepardi. Next base: position 19,578 of record CABFVX010004261.1, on the reverse strand, counting down.
TTCTTTTTAGCTTGTAGTTTTAGTTTTTTGCCCCTGAATCTTATTTAAAAGAAGACACAATTAAAATTTCGATGAACTCAAGATAATGAACACATGATTACCATAAGTTAAACAAGGAAAGTGATACATCGTGATTATATTTGAGTCTTACACCAATCAACAACATGCGAGAACTAGAGAAGACTGGGTGGGAGAAGTGTGCTGGCTGCTGACTTCACAGAATTCACTTATGACTCATGTGTAAACAATATAAGCTAAATATAAATTTTCCTGGCTTGAGAGTGACAGCATGACTATCATAAACATTATCTTATGATAATTTATTAGTACATTTGAAAGGTTGTAGATGTAAGAGTTATTTACCATAGTCATATAATTTGATTCAAAACCATAAACAGTCAAAATTAGGTTCACATATGTAGACTATAATGTTAGGGAAAAAACCGTTTTAAAACGTTAGATTATAATAACTATACAGACCAACCCAGGCGGGATCCTTGGGCCCCGGCCATCCCTCCCCATGTGCGGGGCCTGCCCTTACCACTATGTCACATGGCCGACCATTAGCTCTTCTGCATTTGAATTTGGCACTTGGAAACTACTTTTCCTCATTTTCATGTATAATAAACGTTCAGTTGAAAACAAAGAAAGGAAACTTTGACCTATGCTAGTGATTATTAATTTTTATATAGATCAGGAAGGCACAATCGGATACACTTAATAAACTAAACATTAATTGTTCTGCATTTGACAGTTTTCACCTCACACAGCTTATGGTCAGTACCTTACCATACAACAACCCCGACTTTACTGATCATGTTCAACATACCCTCTTCATCTGACCCTTATTACCAGCGATGTCAGCAGATGTGAAGTAGATGGTACANTATATATATATATATATATATATATATATATATATATATATATATATATATATATATATATATATAAAAATAAATTTACAAAAGTGTACAAAACATGATTAAATCTATGTATATATACAAAATAAACAAAATTACACATACTAATAAACACAGTAAATATTTCTGGTGGCCATTGAAATACGCTATAATGACTATAAATCCATATTTTGACTTATAGATTATACTTTAATGAGCTAAATTACACATTTGTTCCGCTTCCTCCATACTCATCACCTACCTGGCGCAAACCAAACTACAAATTACACTGACAGCACACAGGAACCCAATAGACAAAGGAATCTCCTACGCCTCCTTTCAATCCTTTAGACCCCCAGAAGGATGACACGGTTTCAGTTGGCCAACGTGAGCTTTCTGAGTGGAACGATCAGACTCGGGGTCCACCAGCTGCACGATAACTGATGTTAACAACATTGCTTTCTTGATGAATTTGAAGCTCTTTTGTGAAGTGGGTTGCATCTTAGCTTGACGCACTCAAGCCTGAGGTCTTGTCTGACAGTTCTTACCCCCTTCATAAAGACCCTTCGTCTCTTTCGCAGATTAGTGTGGCTATCTGTGTCAGGAGGGTAAAATGCCACTCACCACTTGGGAAGACCGACAGGTCACCTTTTCAGTGATAGTTTCAAACATAATAGTTTCTCACACTGATGGCTAAGTGAACTAAGTCACTAGACCAGTGGTTTACAACCTGAGAGTCGCGACCTTGTTTGGGTGGGGTCACATTGCTGGTTGAGGTTATAGTGTTACGTTTACTTTTTAAATTGATTATATTATAGGAAGACGCACAATTTAAATACAATATAAATGTAAGTGGTTAAAATGACAAAAACTGTTTGGTTACTAATTAGGTCCCTTTTGGTTAACTAACTCGGACAGTTGCTTGTTAACTAAGTTTGCTGTGTGTCTAGGCGAGGGTTGTTGGTCTCATAGCTTTCTAAATACACACTGGAGTCGTTGATTCTCTTTTGATATATCTTAGTTACATTCATATAATAAGTAGTTCATATCAATGAAATCAAACACGTGGGCTTAATGTCACGGTTGTTTGGTTTAACTGATGAGGTTAGGGAGAAATATCTTGGATCACCCGTAATGTCTGGTTGATCTTCGGGATGAGGAAGAGCGAGAATGCGTTTCTGGTAGCTGCGTCTTCCCTGAGTAATCCGCTCTGGATCCAATCTTGTATTACGACGTCCATTTTTTCTGATGCTTTTGTTCTTCTTGTTCTTGATTCGTACAAACATCCGGTGGTTGTTCCAAACAATAGGTCGCAGTGGCGCTACACTGGTATATGGCTGCAGTCCTGGATTGGTAGATAACCAGTGCCTTCTTCGCCCTGAATGAGTTCTTCTATGGTGCGGCCTATGTTCGGCACCATGGAATTATTGTCGGGGATCAAGATCTCATCCTCTTCTATCTCGTCTTCCGGCGCTGAGTCTCGGTTCAGTAGCGCTCTTCTGGTCGTTACCGATGGCTGTTGAGGGTTATCGTACTCCTCAACATTGATACCAAATTCGCGGATTAGCTCTTCTAGGTTGTCGGCCGCTCTGGTCGTTACTTCCGCATCCATAGCTGCTGTCCGCCATTCGTCTAGTTATTGCTCTGTAGACAGCGAATTCCCCATGTGTCTACTGCCGTCGGGTCTTCCTCGATAGAGCGATCGTCCATACGCGAGGGTAGAGCGCCGTCCTATATATCCAGCTGTCTTGGGACGATCTCTACGGGGATAGCCTTGTCGAGGAAGTCTAGATATTCTTCGGTTAGGTCTTGGGGTAGCAATTCGTTTAGCCACTCGAATTCTTCGTCTTCTATTAACGGTGGAGGAGGGAATCCCGCTTCGATGTAAGCCTGGTTGATCAAATCTCTCTCTGGTGGAGTCCTTTGTGATCTTGCCATCTCGAAATTTCTGTTGTTAAGTCTCCTCCCTCCTCGACCCAAGTCCTGTCTACCGTTCCTTATATACTAGCCTCTCCAGGATTCATTTTCTGACTGAGGGTTTTGGTAGTTTCTGCAGTAGAAATGGTACTATGGGCACTTTCTGGAACATATCCTGTTTTATTTTGACTGAAAGAAAAAAGTTATTAGATGTTAAACAGTTGACTACACATTTGGGAAATATTATCAGAGTTAATGTTTCTGGCACTTACCCAGGGGCAAAAGCATGTAAGGAATTATTTTAAAATATTGATTAATTAACAAACTTAGATCATACCATGCCCATTGTGGGAAATTAATACTGAGTCAAGTAGTTTATTACAACAAAAATAAAAATATCTATAATAAAATCTGTCACTATTAGCGTGGCAATTTTAAGTAATACTTAAATAATTATAAATCATGTTATAAAGTTATGAATTGAAAAGGGTCAGAAGCGGGGCCCCGTCTTCCCGCTACATTCCCTAAGAGTTTATTTTGAAAGACTTTACAAAGCTTTACACTATAATATGTAGACCAGAGAGGTGAACTATACTCTACTTCTTATGTTGAGAACACGCTGAAACCATCTTTAAGCTCTGAGGGTATGCAGGCTTATGTTACTGGATAAGAATCGTCACTTTTGTGTGGAGATTGTTAACAAACTCGAACAAAACTATAAAAAAAGTGTGCAGTTTACTGAATACTACCGTTTCCCAATATCTTTATTTTGACAAAAATCCGATAAGTGATCAAGTCGTTTTGGATCAATTTAAAATGTGATAACAAGAAATCTTTGAAGCGGTTGCTTTGCGCACCACTGATAATAAAGACTTAAAACACCAACAGTGGAAATAAGAATAGTTGACTTAAATCTGTCAAACATTCTTAGTGTGTTGTATAGATTTTTCTTCAAATAAATAGCTACTCGTATATCAAAATGTCTTACTCTCAAGTGTTTTACAATACCCAATTACAGTATCTTTAAAATTGTGCAAATAGCCGTTAGCCTGGGCTGGCAGTAAGATCCATGGCACACTTAATGTAAGAAGTATTTAATTATTTGGTTGTGTGTGGAAGAAGATCAAACTCAACTTTAATTACTATTAAAAACAAACTCCAGATATCTGAGCCATTCAATTAATAACGAAATTTTCCTTATAGAGGCCCACTCTAAATAGCTTTTAGGGAATATTAATTAATAAAAATTTAAGTGAGGACGACTCTAGATAGTTTTTAAGTTAATAAAAATTTCAAAAATTTGCCTGTAGGAGCTCACACCAAATAACTTCAGGTGAATTTAATTACAAAAATAAATTAGGCAAAAAATCATATATAAATAGGGTCTAGACTCTTGAGGAATCCAATTTTCAAAAACTTGCTAAGGGATTTCCACTTCAAAGAGTTTTAAGAGGACTCTAATTTTCACAAATTTCCAGGTGAGAACCAGATTATTGACATTTCTGGAAAAGTGCATCCGAGCTTTTTTTTAATGGACTCCCCCCACCTCCTCCCTACTTTACACAATACAATTATAAAATACAAATAAGGTTCTACGAACACTGGAGAATATCTTTACCAATAAAATAAAAAATAAAAGTATTATTTTTAATGATTGTTAACCGTGAAAAAAACTGTATTTTATAATACATCCTCTTTATCGTGTTCTTACTATAGGCTACATTATGAGAAAGAAAAGCATAAAAAAGTACTACCCATTTAAATTAATCACTTACAAATAGCTTAAATAGTTATCCATGGTGCTACCATGGAAGGACCCTCAGACCAACCTATTAATTGAGCCCCCTCTCCCACTTATAAAGAGCTCCCGGAGTAAAGTTACATCTTACATTTCTAAAAATGACTGGATTTACATTCTTGTATTCATACACAAAGTAGGATGTTTTGTAATTAGGCGTGGTGATTAAAACATTATAATATAATCTTTTATTAAAATAGGTTTATGGTTTTCTGAATAGAAAAAAAAAAGTTAATATGTATTTAAACTTAAAAATATTCCTGTAAGACCAACTAGTATTATGATTGGTAGGTTAAGCTAAACCTTTGGGCGCTTTTGACATACAACATTTAGTTTGTGTCCAGTGTGTACATCAGTAGTGCAATCAGTATTTAAAGTTTTAGATGGCTTGACTACCTAATGAAAGTACTCACAGGCATTGACACGAAATAGCAAGGGGTGGCTTGGGGGAGATAGGGATGCTGTAAAGAATATTTAAATTCTAATCTCCCTGCCAGTTACTAAATTATATTTGATTATCAATAGGTGACTTGGTGGTCTAGGGGTAAGGTGTCAGACTTCTATGCTGGCGTCCGGGGTTCAATCCTCGGTCTCGGCAAAGATTTATCTGATTACCAAACCCTTCCTTCACCTCTGACAAGACATCTTGTGAATGTGAGGAATGCCAGGTCTCCACCGTGGTTCGGATTCCACGTTAAACTGTAGGTCCTTCATTTCATCTCACATTCACCCCACCATTGCACATTAGCGTAAGTGCGTATAGCCTGAACGGGTAGTAAGACGCGGTGCTAATAATAATAATAATAATAATAATAATAATGATTATCAATATCCCATGACCCGCCTCGATGGCGTAGTTGGCTAACGCGCTAGTTGTGTTAAGCTCGACTGCTGAGGATGGGGAGATCGAGGTTCGAATCTCGGTCAGGTGAACTGGGAGTGGTTTTTCCTAAATTGTTTTACACTCTCCCTCCACGCAAATGTGGGTTCACTTCCTATAATTCAACCTTCCCAATTCCCAACCCATTAGCGTAATTAGTACTTAAATCGTATAACCCGAATGGGTAGAAAGGCGTGGTGTTAAATAATGATAATAATATCTCATGATACCCTCCCTACCATGTTCTTATTGTATTGTACATTATGGCCAAGAAAGCCACTGATAAAATTACCTGCTTATATTCTGAACAGTTTGTAAGACTCTCTTTTTTAAAAAAAGATAAATGTATAACACATAAAGAATAATCACTTCAACATTTCAAACAGCTGCTATGGTCATCCAGGGTTTAATATTTGTCTGAGTTGAGCACCCTCATTCCCGCTACGTTTTCAAAGAAATTCCATGGACTGCACCTAAACACAAAAAATAATTTAAGTGAAACGAAATATTATAAATTATTGTAGAAAAATATTTATATAAAGAGTTTGAAATTTAACCAAAGGGGGGAAAACCCTTAAAAGAATTGAAAAATTTAACACCACGGTTCACTAAGTTGTGCCACTAGAAGTGCTTTTTTTAATTGTTATGTAGACAGAAGTTAAGAGATAGTACTCAATTACTTGATTAGGTTTTTTTCCCTCCCTTTACAAAATTTTCTAGCTTACTGGAAAATGTTTTTTTATTATATCTTAGTTAATTCCATGCGATAAAAATTATTGTATCATACAAATAATCTTATCTAGGGGTCGGTCAATTATCATATGTAATAACCTTTAGGGTGTAGAGGGGGATTCGAGCTTAACTTATTTTTGCTGACAATGGGAAAGGAAGGGTTAGACCAATGCTTATATAAGAAAGAGAGAGACAGACAAGAATTTAATTACCATTTTAATACGTAAATTTTAATGCATTGAACAATGTTTATTGTGCATTATTTCACACCATTATTTAAGTAAGTAAGTAGAAAGGCAAGTCGAGTGAGCAAGTAGCTTGACTAGCCACTTTACTGGCGTCAGCAATGGCAAGTAGCCGTTTACACACATTCAAGTCAGTTGTCTTGTAGAGAGCGAAGAAGATGAATACATTTGTGCTCCGCTGACGTCGAGATGTCAAAAATGTGTCAAACACTTTGTACAAGTTTTAGTTTGTGAATTACGGTAAGTGAAACAATTCAAGAAGAAGTGACCAGAATGAAATGAAAATGATTATGAGAGTGGATAAGTATAAGGGACACTCATGGGGCATCTGTTATCCTATCATAGATAGGAGATAAGTATAGAAACGCCACTATAATGTTAGCAAGTAGAACCACATCACTAGCGCTCGTGGTTAACGAGCCTCAAACTAATTATTCTAAGCGGAACGTTTGAATGTACGTGATTTGTATTGATTTGCCGGTAATTTCTAGCTTATCTTAAATAATATTGCCTAAGGCAATTATTTTTTCATTTTAAGATTCAGAATTATTAGGAGTTTATGTGTGAACATATATTTTTAGACTTTGGACCATATTTTCTTTATTGACAATTTGATATTGGTCACCTACTCAAAAGCCCATTACAAAATAATTATGGGATATTCAATTTTAAACCCATCAGTTAGAAAAAAAATCAGAAAAATAGTAATTTGTGTCAATTATTTTAAATTATATTGGTTTTAAACATAGAATACATAATCACTGAGCAAGGGCAGAGCAGATATTTTCATAAGGGGTTTGAATTTTAATTGGGAGCTATCATATAAATAAACACCCTGTACAATGGCAGTGTATTCCACGACTCATCATTGTCAATGGCTATTTACAGTAAATATCTTAATATTTATGTGGACTTGGTCTCAAATTGAAAAATGACCCAAGCTTGCGATTAAAGCTCTCTAAATGAGCAAAGACTTACTGATCTAGGTTAATGTATGGATTAAAGTGTTTGTTTATAATAATATCTTAATTAGGGTCATATTACTTAACCAAGAAGTGAAAACAATCCACATACCAAAGTTTAAAATATAAATTTTGTATCTATTCTCATTTGGCTATTTAGAGTGACAAATAGAGGCACGCTCCCTCAAGGGGAACACAAGAACTGTTGAACACATGACAGGAAATTCCTGAAATAATTACTCAATAAGTCTAAGTTTATATTAGCATCCCTTCATAATTTTATTAATAAAATTGTATGTGTAATTTAACACAAGCCTTTATTATATGGTATTGAGATTAAACATTTTCATTATTTTACATAGTCTAGACCAGTGGTTTACAACCCTCTTAAGAGGTTTGAATCCAACTCTTTCTTTAGAGACCATGGCTACCCTTCGATGTTACCCTACATGGTGTTCAAATATTAGTTTTTTTCAATTAATATAAAATTAATGTATAACTAATATGAAATGTACCCCTTATTTTTAATTGATTAGCTTGTAAAATTTCAAATGAAAATGATATATGTGTATTTAACTTGAATGGGTGTTCAAAGTTTAATTTTATAATTAAAATTGAATATATTCTTAAATAATCTCGCGGAAAAGTTAAAATATTCTTGTTAACTATTTTAAGACTAGCCACCACTCCTCTAGTGGCCAGTTTCTGACTAAAGGTCCAGAGGTCCTTGGTTTGATACCCATTACTTCCAGATTTTTCTGAGAAACATTGAGTTTGGAACGGAGTTCACTCAGCCTCTTGAAGACAAGTAGCTTTTTGAATGAAAAGTAGTGGCTATGGTAGAAAAAAAACTGAGATTTAATAGCAGTAGGGACTCGTGCAACCCATATCATATTGTTATCCTAGCTCTAAAATATAGAGGGATACAATACCTAACAATAAACAAAACCTACAGTTAAAGAAAAAATTAAATAAAAAATAAATAGGAGCGAGTAGAGTGAATATCCTAAACTTGAGAGTTATAAAGTGCTGGACATTCAACATGTCCCCAGCGCACGCATCTCACTCTTTTGAGTAGCGGGAAACTACGGACCACCTTCACAGGTTGCATAACATAATAATATAAAGAAAGGTCGAAGGCTAACAAAAGAGTGATTTTTTTGACGTTGAGCTTTTTTAGACATAGGGATAATATGGCGTACCAGTGCAATAGAATAATTTCAAGTCTTAAAATCTTTTAGAGTTCATTTTATGCCAAACTTTATTAAATAACAAGCATATAATTGAAGAGCATTCGATAGTTCTTTGTATATATCATTGTCGTATGTGACAAAACATTATCAATATAAATAAATACTATCCAATAAAAACATTGTTCCATAAATACTTACTCCTTTCCTTCTAATCATTACGTTATTTATTATTATTTACCTTAAATATATTACTAAAATATAAATGTTAATGCATAACATTAGTGGACTTGAATATGATCATACATAATACAGTATATGATCTCTCCTAACTAACATATTTATGTACCTGTTGCAAAAAGGCAACAAAGTTTTAGTTCCATCAAATGTACCAAGTGTCACTACCATTTAACATGTTCGCTAAACCTAATTACAGAACTCAACATAACCTTCGCATGTCATAAACTAGCATAATAGTACAATTATAAATATCGAGGATATTCCCTAACCTTATTCCTTTCTAAGCTTTCGTTACCCTTTTTTCATTTAACACAAAAGAGATTAACAACGCTATCATAAAAGTTACAATCGAGAACCATTTAAAAAATATAAAGTTAATTTGATATATACAATACTCCAGTGCAATATTCCCTTCTACTAACCCTGAAAATCTCGGCATCCAATGTCTACCCTTTCCCACCTTAGTGTTGCCAAACCCAAAATGCAACACCATTTGCAATCGAAACGAAATACAGTTAATTTTGAAATGTATAACTTTAAAGCATTATAGATAATATTGAAAAAGTTCTGATCTAACAACACTCTCCTATTTTCATATTTATTATACTCATTTAACCAAAATACTACAAAAAAGATTAAGGTTATTTTGTTAAGTATAAAGTTCGCGCATAATGCCTGATATCAATAACACAGAAAATTATCTGACATAACAATACTCTCATTTTAAAGTAAATCAAAGGCGAAGTTTTATGAAAGTAATTTATAATTAAATTTGATAGATAAAGATCAAAAAAGAATTTTGAAAAGTTCCAATAGTTTACATTTAAGCCGAAAATGAATTTCTCCTTACACTATCTTAATATGACCGTTACGCCGACGCTTAGTCATACATGAGTCAAAAAAAAAGATTATTATTCAGCGTAGCATTTAAATTTGAAGTTTATTTTAAAGAAATCATTTACATGGTATCATCACAGGGGCTTAATTTAGAAAAATGAATTATTTAGCCACCTAGTCTCCCTCTACTTTCCCCCATCTCGAGACTGTCTCTACACTTTAGGATAAGTTCACAATAAGTACGTGTCTTTACTCTTTACGTGCTAACCGGCCAGTGCCCGCGTCTGACGCTTTCCTTCCAGATAAGGTCAAAAACAGACGCTAAACCAAAGGCACTGATTGGCCAGGAGTCCGCGCCAAAACCTCCCCCTCCCCTGAAAGACCACACGTGCAAGAAACAGGTGCGTCTCCCAGCTTCCGGGTTCAGCTATTGATACATTGCACGATGCTTAAAATGAAAAGTAAAAGTAATAAATTTGGATGACTCTAATATTCCAACAAAGACTTTAAATAATGAAAAACTATTATATTATAAGTTTAAAGGCCTGAAAATGAAGTTAATGAATTGAAATTTAAAACATATATTGCTTACAACTTTGGTTATGATTTACATAGCTTATAATTACCATAAAACCCCACACTTTCTTATAATTAACCATTTGATAGTAATAAAGAGAATTAAATTAGACCTAGATGAATGGAAAAGAACAATGTATTTATCAGTTTAGTATTCTCAGTATTTTGAGTGTATTAATATGTAAACTAAAGGAAAAACTAATATAATTTTATAAATGAAAAAGTTGAGAGCTAAGGGCCTAAGACCCTGACCACTTTACACAGCCACGTCCAATAGTGACGTATTCTTCGATGGATGGTCTTTTATATGGCACACACTCGTCGAACAGAAGAACGCGGCAGAAGAACATTCTCCATTGCTCCAGCAAAGCCTGGCAGTTACCCTTTTCTTCTCGTCTTTTCTTTTCTTCGAAGTTGGGCGGATTGGGCATGGTAGTGGTGGTGGTGGTCTCTAGTGGCGAGATGTGGCACTAGACTCAGTGTTGGCAATTGCTCGTGTGTGGTTTATGTGGTCGGATGTTTGTTGATCGAGGTGCTTAGCCAGGTCGGTGATATTGGGTAAGTGATTTTTATGCTTGACTGGCCCCATTCAGTTTACTTGGAGCAATAATTGCTACAATATCACAAACTGTTTCCCGCTTGTGGCCAGGTCAGTTTTATTGTTACCTTCATGTAATTTATAAACTAACCTAAATTTATAACATAAGCACCACCCTTTTCTCGGCTGTAAATTCATCATCACATTTCACAAACATATGTTTTGGCCATACCGAGAATCGAGCCTGGGACCCTTAACTTAATAGGCAGATACACTACCGATTGAGCCAAGGTGTTGGACTGCAGACCATATAACACCCTCTACTTATTAAAGTTGACACTAACTTCGGTGACAAGCAGTAGGCCTAGCTTTTTGTTTGGTGTTATAGTATTATTATTATTTTTTAGCACCGCATCTTGCTACTTTGTTTGATATAGCTTGCTTGTGGCTTGAGAAATATGGAGTTTTTTAAAATTATTTTAAGCTTAAAAATATATTATGTTGAGTGTTTATTTATTTAACTTTATGAGCTAGAATCACTAAGAAAATGTTTTTTTTAATGAAGATTTGTAATATTTTATTTTAAGTTAATAGGCTACATCAAGATATGCAATTCAGTTTCATCAGAATTGTTCTTGTGAGTATTAATTGGTAATATAGATAAACGATCAGCATGGCAATGATCTAACATAAGTGAGAATTCTAGTTGTCAAACTGAAGAGTAGACGTTTCGAAGCTTCACAAACCCAAGTTTGGATTGTGTTTGATTGGCAATTGTTTAATTTTTCGTCTGCTAGAGAGAGAGAGAGCTCGTAGAGTAATGTGATCTTTGATAACATACCTTAAATATACTGGTTGTTTTGTAGTATGGTAGAGTTGTATTATTTTGTGTTGTGTTGGATAATTTGGCTGATATATTATGTGTAGTGAAAATAAGTCACCACAAATCTGTAGGTGACCTACGCTAATTCGGGCTGATAGATGGTGTTTAAAATGGTTTCTAGATCATTGGTGGGAAGCAGCGCTGTGGACTCAAGGGTGTGAAAAGGATATTTTGCCGTTCAAATAGTCTGTTGCAGTCTTCGACCTCAAGTGCGTGTAAAGTGTGAATTTATCGAGTCTGCATCAAGTCAAGTGTACTGGACTATTCGGATATAGCCTTGCTGCCGCCCTTGGACTCAAGGGCCTGTGAGGGTTGCATTAGCACACTTCGTAACTATTCGGACAGATCTGCGTTTGATCACGTGATTGCTAAATGCAACTATCGAGTTTTTTATTATTATTTAGCACCGCGTCTTACTACCCGTTGGGGTTATACGCTTTAAGAACTAATTACACTAATAGTTTAGGAATTGGGAAGGTTGAATTAGAGGAAGTGAACCCGCATTTGCGTGGAGGCAGAGTGGAAAACCATTTAGGAAAAACCACCCCAGGTTCACCCGACCGAGATTTGAACCTCGATCTCCCGGTCCTCAGCAGTCGAGCTCAATACAACTAGCGTGTTAGCCAACTACACCACCGAGGCGTAACTATCGAGTTGATATCAAGGGTCGACTGTGCGTGAAGTAGACTATTCGGATACAGCCCAAGTTGTATAACCTAGTCCTTACTCCTGAAAAAGTTAAAGTTGACCACCTTCTACACAGTTACCAGAGAAGATACTTTAGCATAGATTTCTTACGGACTATGGGCAGTCTGTGTTGGGGCCTTTTCATGGACCAATATTTTTCTTCTAAAGCAGATTAATTACTCTTTTGTATAGGCCCTATCATTTGGATTCAAAAATTAATTGAAGTCTACCTGCTTTGGTTCATTTAAATGTTGAGATTTAATTACACTAACAAAAGTAATTAAATCAATTGTTCACTGATATTGCAATGTATTTTCGTTAATTTATTTTTGCCACCATTTTAATTCATAAATTGGCCGATACAAATTACGAAAATATACCATATACTTACGGTGAACATAATTTTTTTTAGAAAAAAACAACAACAGGACTTTAAAATATATCACATATACGAGTAGCATGGTGTGCGACGTGCGTGTATAACTTATTTATAAAGTAGATAGTAAGAAAAATAATAGAGATAGAGAAATAAAAATAGTTTAAAGATAAAACCATTTATTAAAATTCACTTTTGAATACTAGTTTAAGAGGGCGAGTTACATAAAGTCAAAACTATATATATCAAGTATAAGATTGGCTTTTATTATTGTGTACATAGTATTTTTGTAAATAATACTTGTGACTAAAACTTCTAAATAAATAACTTGCAAAAATAAATATTTTAAGACTAATCACGTGAACAAACCCATTGGTAAATAAAACATAGGACTACAGTACTTAAAAAAATTAAATAAAGAGAAAGTGAATTTTAAAATAACAATTTAGGAATCACTTGTGCCGGCTTTTGCTTCATAATCATACCATTCATATTTATCTGAGCTATGAATTGCTTTTAGAAGCTTTTCTTTAGATTTCAGGTATTGGAACATTTCCATACAGGTTTCGTCAAAATTAGTGTAGACCTGCATCACAGCCTTTAATGTCCCAATACTCATTTGGTTTTTTTGACTCCCCTACTAGTTTTTTATTATTGAAAAAGTCTCTCAACTGAAGAACTCGTGGCAGGCAAAGTATAAATTCACATAGCAACTGCAGGTTTTTAAGAGGTTGAAGCTTGTTGTTCATATAAGTAAACACTTCAACCACCTGGTTTGAATAGGAATTTTACTCTCATTCCACTCAGGAATTTTGTCGCCAGCTAAATAGTTTTTTAACGCTATAATTTCGTCAAAAAGACCATCTTCATCTACAGTAGAGCCAATGGTATCTTTGAAAGCCTCATACGAAGCCTACACCTTCTCCCACGTAACTTGCTAATGTAATCTGACCCATTCAAAAAGTTTTAACTGTTGCAGATTAGCAGTCCATTTTTACAAATATGCAATGCAACCCGAGTAGAAAGCCTTAGATTCTGTAGAAAAATCACTTTAGTAATTCACCTCGCTGACTGTTTCAATGCTGCTAAGACAGCTTCTTACTTTCACTGGCAAGAATACTGCATTTCCCTGCTTTTCAATTTCTCAAGCATCTCAAAATATTATAGTGCGGCATCAGTCTGCAGAAAGACCAACACACTTTTCCGCTAAATTTAATGAAAACAAGTTAGAGTAAACGTAGCTATGTAACTGCTCAGATGTTTCTTCAGAAAGGTCTTTCAGTTCCAGAAGCTTGACTTTTATTCCCTGGGTACAGTAAAAGTATCGCACAATCAATGGCACTATCTTAATATTATGGTGATTGGAAGAATCAATCATAACGCTGAAATAATGTGCTGTTCCTAAATCAATATTTTGAGGAGAACTTCGGTTCAAACATACCTGCTACCAGCTTCGACGTACAGTCAAGGGAACGAAAACTCTGCATATGTTTAATTATATTATATGCAAAAATACCATCTTTGGCAGCCAAAATAAATTTTTTAGAAGTTAATACGTTTTTTGTCGAGACAACTGAAGACAAAGAAAATAAATGAAGCCCGAAAAAAGGGGACGGGTAAGACATGTAAAATGGTAGGCTAGGTGGTATTATCACATAGAGATAATAAATAAGTTCTAATCTTGTTAGAGAGAGCGCAGCACATGTGTTGAGTGTTTGCCAAATGCTTAAGGATGATGTTCCTTGCGCTGGCGCTGTTCAATTCAAAATATTATTTTCTCTTACTTCAAAACGAAGTATTTTTGGAGGTACTTGGTTTTAAAAAACAGTACCTTTTGCTGTACTATCGCATGCTCTGTAGGACAGCAGGGCATAACCCCAATAAACAGAACTGTACTGCAAAAAAAGTACGTATGGTCACCGTACATATACTCCACCTCGTAATTGTAAAGACGAGGTGGAATGTGCATTCAGTCGTTTAATCCCTAGAGTAAAACGTTCGTCTTTAAAATGCTCATTGCAAATTGTAAATTTAGTACGAATTATTAAATTAATAGTTCAAATTATTATTTAAAATCATGAAGTAGAAAACGCCATGACAATTCACTGTTTGAATCGATCGTCCAACCACAGCTTGATATTTTCCTACACTAGCGATTACCATGGTTATAAAAATAACTAAGATAAGGTTGAAGTAGCTCCTATAAAAGATATTCGACCGTGCGCGATGGTTACTAGAAACAAAAGATATAAAAAATGGTGGCCGGAAATTAAAACTCTGCGATAGTAACAGGTACTTTATAAATATATACATGATTATTCTAGTTCATCTAATAATTAATATGAATAATATTTAAATTAAATGTGATTTAAAAAATAATCTTAAGACAGATTTACTCTTAGTAATACCATTTGAAATATTTAAGATTCAATATATATTCAATCATATAGCAGGTATTCGGCTTGGATTTATTGTAGTACAAGATCTGGACTAAGATCGACCTACCCTCTTCTGTTATTTGAATGAGTGGTATCTTTTTTTATAAAAGATACATATATAACTGATAAATTGTACCTAGGTTGCCTAATTATATCCTGGCCAGGCTACCCCAAATTAAAAACTATTTTATTAATTTTTTGATCACTCCCCTCATTTGTTATTTCAATGAATTTAGCACCAATTGAAAGTACAGGACATAATACAAATTATAAATATAGGTTGCCTATATTTTGCTTGTCCCCACTACGAAGTTGCCAGGTACAAACAGGTGAGTTTGTATTATTAATTTACCATCATATGTTATTTAATTAATATATATGTATCACAATAAAGGTAATTTATCTGTCAATACCATGGTATTAGGTTGCCTAAGCAAAGTTATCCAAACTCACGGTTGTCTAGGTTTTAAATAATAATGTTTGAGTAAGAGAGTGGGGCGTGACAGAGAACTCCACGCACTACTCCATGCGATAGAGAAGGGCGCAAAGTGGCAAGTGTGCGTGAGGCAGCCCTTGAGTAAAAGTGAGTGTGCATGTTCTTTTCTCCGTGCTATAGACAAAGACAACTCAACCATCGTGAATATTTTATTGAGTAAATGATATAAAAATAATTTATAGTATTAAAAATGATAATATATAATATATAAATAATATGAACTTAACTTTAAAATTGTATTCATTTCATAAAATAAAATAGAATAGATAAATAAATATTTTACAAAAGGATTACAAATTAAAGACAATTTTTGTTATGAAAAAAAATTAACATAATATTTTTGTAGAAGTTATTCAGAATCTGATTCGTAAGAAGTTGAACTGTTATAATCAAATTCAGAGTTATTGTCATCATTGCTTTCATTGTTAGACGCTACCAAATGTCGTCAACTTGTAAGGGCGTTGGGTCCCCAACGAACCATGTTGGCTTTAAATATCCATCCATGAACCAACCGCACTCTTCAGGACGTAGTTTTACACAACAAGGATGTTTAGATGTTTAGATCCTAATAAGTAATAATCAATAAGCAATGTCTTGATTTTTTTTTTATCTTAATTTGAGACTGAATGTTATGTAGCAGGCTAACTAGCCAAGTCCTGTATAACCCAAATGAACTGCCACAAATAACGGCCTTGAAATAAAATGTTCATGGATTGCTTAAAATATGCTATACATGTGTGTTACATACCTCGCCACAACAACAACTTCACCGAACACGAGCCCCATTAGAAGTGCCCTGCTATTCTCTCGGCCAGTGAAGCCACATTTCACCGGGCCTAGCTTTTAATTCATCTCACTGAATTACTGACGATCCGCCACGCGCAGTTTTCGCCGGTTATAGCTTACGTGCCGAAGTGATCTTCATGGGACGTTATCACCCCCCCCCCCC
>CABFVX010004260.1:57672-69090 GCA_902151425.1 Timema shepardi | reverse complement strand
CACAAGATGTCTTGTCAGAAGTGAAGGAAGGGTTTGGTAATCAGATAAATCTGTGCCGGGACCGAGGATTGAACCCCGGCCGCCAGGTCACCTTGTAAATAATAAAATGAACTATTTCCTGATGGTTTGGAAATGTATAGTAAGGCAGTGTAAGACCACTGTACAGTGATGTTAAGTAAGGAATAGTGAAGGAAGCCAGCCAGAAAGGAGAGTTAGGTTAAGACTAGATACACACACACTTCTATATTCATTTCTTCTTACACTTTCACGGTTACATTGTTTTAAATTTTTTTAAATATTCCCTTTTCATATAAAGATACATAAAAAAACTTAAAGAAATATATTATATGGAACTACACGCTCGCTCGAAGAATTTGAAATCTTTTTGTGTTGCCAAATCTGTCAGTGTTAAATTAACGGTCTTGGGAAAGTTTGTCCTAAACTGTGTAGGGTTAGACCACCAAACAACGAACGGTATTATAGCTTCAAAACAAATCACAATTAAAATTTCCTAACCCCTCCCCCCCTTCTTCAAGTCTTGAATCCTTAATTCTCAAATTCTTTAGTGTTTTTGAATTTCATCCCTAATATTTAGTTTCTAAATGCATTTTTAAAAATATAAAATACAGATAAACTAATGAATGAAGCATTAAATTTATATAGAAGTTAGTTAAAGATAATTAAATAATTGTGTTTGGTCTCTGAGCAACTTGTAGCTTCAGGGAAAACCTTTTCGTGTATTGTTTAATAAATTAATAGGGGTTATGAACTCGCTGCTGTGGTAAAAATGATGTAGGGACTGAGCTTCGAAACCCAGTCAAATGTATCGAGGGAGTTTTTCACTCTCTCTCGTTACTCAGATGCAGATACAGCTCCTAACACATTGGTGTAACTAATAATAAACATGTGTGTAACATACATCGCTACTGGATCAGTACTCGGAAACGCTACAACCCTTGGTATTTCACAGGTGGTGTCTCCTGCCGTGGTTCCTCACAGGAGCGCTAGTGTGGTGTCCAAGGTACGAGAGCTCGTGTTCAACTGGTAACAAGTGCACCACCACGACAACTACCTAACGATGGCGCGCAAGATCGGTCTACAAGGGGAACGTGACCACCTCGATAATCGATCTCCTCAAGGAAGTCTCCATATTAAACAAAAGTGTGACCCTCCAGTTAAGAACTGGACAGATGAATAGCATGTAATTGTAAAGCTGTGTTAATGACCTGAGATTGTTTTAAATAAAAAATAAAAATTGATACATGTTTGTTTTTTTAATTTATGATTTAAAATTATGTTTACTAAACCCCAACACAAAAGTGGTAAAGGGGGGGGGGCGGCTTGTTTAGGGCATAAAAACTGAGATGGTTGGTGTTATAACAGACTCAAAGATAGACTTTTTATAAGTGTACACTTTTATTTATTATAGAAGGATGGGGACAAAGGAATAGATTTAATATGTGAAGGCAAACGTACAGCAGATAAACAATGGGTGGTTCTTTAAGTTTCCGACCTGATTTAGTCAGCGGAAGCAGCTGTAGACTAAGTTATTAAGGGTGCTAACATGATTTGTGAGGGCGCCACAAGTATTTGCATTGGGACTGATGCAACTTTGATGAACCAAACCAGTTATCTTAATTAAAATTGTTACAACCTTGAAGACACTTTTATAAAACATCACTTATTGGATTCCAGCACCGTTTACACAACTTTGATTACAAATCAATGCTCAAATTAATTTATTTAAGGATATAACTCGACAAGGGAACAAAGCTCTATTCAATGCGTAACGAGAAGGAGAGGGGGGTGCAATGTCACTTTGGGCTGTCGATGCTCGCCGTCGCCAAGTTGCTCATGTTGGGGTACTTGATCTTCTTGCGGTCCAGTTCGTCCTGCGCCCACAGGATCAGTTTCAGAAGACTGGAGAGTCTCGGAGCCGTGGTCTCCCGTCCCTCCATCTGGAGGATGGCTGCGTTCAGTTCACTCGCCACCTGCAACTCGCAGACAGTCTGTGTTAGTCTTTCTTTGCCGAGGATCCTTGGATTGGACAAGGCTTGCACACTTACCAGGAAACTCTAGGACCCAAAGTTATGTAATTTTCTGGGTACATCTGTCCCTTTCTTCGGCAGAAGAGACTAGATTACGGCAGCATGGCTAGAAGTTGACCACAGACACTTGGATACTGTTCAATTGTCTTTTTACTCTTGGGAGATGGATAGTATGTAGTATTTACAATATATTTAACCATCCAATTAATAATAATATTTAGCACCGCGTCTTACTACCCGTTCGGGTTATACGCTTTAATTACTAATTACTCTAATGGATTAGGAATTGGGAAGGTTGAATTAGAGGAAATGAACCCGCATTTGCGTGGAGGGAGAGTGGAAAACCATTTAGGGAAACCCACCCCCAGTTCACCCGACCGAGATTCGAACCTCGATCTCCCCGTCCTCAGCAGTAGAGCTCAACACGACAAGCGCGTCAGCAAACTACGCCACCGAGGCGGGTACCATTCAATTATTAAATGGCTGGTGTGAGTAGGGCCGCTTGGAAGAAGAGGAGGTTATCTAAGGTTGAGACCCGGGTTTTGTAAAATATATCGGTGGGCAAGTTCCCACCTACGAAGCAATGTAATTATTGGGGAGGGATCATATAACTAGTACTATAGCATGAAGTGCTACTGGTTTGTCGGGGTCATTGTGGTTGGTATCAGAACACGGTGACCATTCATCCGTTGTTCTGTGGTGAGGCCGATGTATCCAGCAATGCAGTAGTTGGTATATAAGATTGTCTGTGAAACATTCATGGGGTGTTCCATTTGTGCGAGTCTGCTGTTGTATGAGGTGGAAGGCTGGTGAATTCAGCAGGTACCGCATCTCGGTCGCAAGAGTAGGACCCCTTGGCTTGCCGTTTGTGGCCGGGTCGGGCAAAGGGTGAGCCAGAATGTTGCGGAGATTAGGGGGTGTGTGAATGTGATTCTTGGAGAATCGCTGATAAGATGATGTGTGAGAGGTGAGGTTTAGGATATCGTAGCGTGTGTTCAGGATAAACCTGAGTTTGTCTAGTCCTTCATAATACTGGTGGGGGTGGCCGGTATGTCATTGGAAAGTTGGTTCTTGATTGAATACGGCTCTGTTTGTTTGACTGTTGACTGTGTGTCCTCGGCCTGTGAAAGCCTTGGAAGAGTTGTCGACATTGCTTGTCTAGGTCTTCTTCCTCGGAGCATATATGTGAGGCTCTAGTAGCTAGGCTATGGGGTAGAGAGAGTTTCACACGAAGAGGGTGGTTGCTTTGGAAATGGAGGTACTGTTGACGGTTGGTGGCTCTGAGCACGCTATGGTTGGAACTTGGAATTATGGGGCACATATAGGAACATATAAAAGGCATAACATGTGCCCTATCATTCTTTACCAATTCACATTTTCTCCCGTTGTTGTTTCTTCTTATAGGAAGTTATGTTGTGTGTTTAAAACTCCTCCTTGATAAGTTCTGATAGAATGAAACCTAGGTCGGGGGAAATACGTTTCTCTCCATATTTCCTATACGTTCTTCCAAATATATTACAATTTTGAGTAATTGAAATATTTAATTCTAATTTTATAAATCCATATCGCAACATGCAGTTTAATTACTTCAGGTTATTTCACGTGAACACTAGTTTGTAATGTTTATCACCTAAAAATAGCTATAATCTTCCTCTTTCTTTCCACCATTCTTCTCCTTTCACTTGCACACTTGCTTAATTTCCATCTTTCTCCTTGAGATCCTTTCACTTTCTCCCCTTGTCAGAGTAAATGGACATTAAACAACCGAGTCTCGCGCCGTTCAATCGAAGAGACGTACCTTCTGTCTGTGCGTGGGATGAAGCAGGTCACCAAACGGAGACTTGAGCGGCTCGTCGAACGCGAGCAGAGCCAGTGTACGCTCCAGCTCGGTGAGAACGGTCGGGTCTGACTCGCCGGCTTCTGACAGCTGCTCCTGGGCAAAGTGCAGGGCCTCCTCTACCCGACCGGCCCTGATGAGCTCGATGAGATGTAGTTGCTAGGGAACGAGAACGAGATGTAGTTGATAGGGAACGAGAACGAGATGTAGTTGATAGGGAACGAGAATGAGATGTAGTTGATAGGGAACGAGAATGAGATGTAGTTGATAGGGAACGAGAATGAGATGTAGTTGATAGGGAACGAGAATGAGATGTAGTTGATAGGGAACGAGAATGAGATGTAGTTGATAGGGAACGAGAATGAGATGTAGTTGATAGGGAACGAGAATGAGATGTAGTTGATAGGGAACGAGAATGAGATGTAGTTGATAGGGAACGAGAATGAGATGTAGTTGATAGGGAACGAGAATGAGATGTAGTTGATAGGGAACGAGAATGAGATGTAGTTGATAGGGAACGAGAATGAGATGTAGTTGATAGGGAACGAGAATGAGATGTAGTTGATAGGGAACGAGAACGAGATGTAGTTGGTCGCGGACAGGAATGAGATAACAAGAGCAACTCGAACTGGAACTGTCCGCAGAGAAAGCGATTACTACCTGCAAATGGAAGTACAGATAACGATCGTTGTCGAGCAGTTCCGGATGCAAGAGGTTCACGAGTGCCGTGGCTTCTTGGATACGCCCGCTTTGGATTGCGTCCCTTATCCGAATCCGATCGTCCAGAGACTCAAGTTCCAACGATGGTTCGACTCCAGATTCTTGTTGGAACTTTTCTGCGGCTTCTTTGAAACCTTCTGGAAATATATAGATGGAATATATTAAAACTTAGTAATTAATAATTATTGTCAGTTTACTATTTAATTTGAATTAACGTATTTGTACCGTAGTCAAGTTGTTGCAATATTAACACTAGCAGGGGGTCCAATTTGGGATATTTCAGAGGATAAGCTTTGCCAGGGTGGCCAAAGTCCAAGAAATCCTGGGAGATTCAAAGAACTTTAAAATGCCAGGTAAATTCTGGGAATTTTCTAATTGTTTAGAGAAAATTGTAGGGCAGGGCCTAGTCTATCCAGGGGACATGTCTTAGTATGATTACATCTAGGCTAATTATTTATAATAAATTGAACAGGCGCTGCTGTGGTCAGAGTTCCTGGCTACAGAGGTCCCAGGTTTGATCCCCGGCACTTCCAGAATACTTGAATAAATAAGTAGCAGTTTGGTCTAGATAACCGAGATTAACAGCTGGAGGGTGCATTGTGCCGACACCATGACACCCTCTATCAAAAAATATGACATCACTAACAGAACTAGACCACAGACAAGGTCGGCCTTACAGGAGCGCTAGTTGTGGTTTATGAGAAGGGGTAGGGCCGCTACCTGAACCTAGCGTTGTGAAAGCCAGTTTATTGACACAAGAAGGCAATTTTTGTCTCTTTATCAAGTAAAACCCTGTTTAAAGTGAACTGTTATTTAAAAATGCCCCGCTTGATTGCGACCTTGTCACTCGGGTGTGCAAGTGGTGTCCCCCGTGTCGAACTCGTGCTTGCGCAATGAGCGCAGCCATTTTAACCCGGAGACTGTGTGTGTTTGTCTTTGTTGAGGACTATTAGCAGTTGGTAAATATTACTAACAAAAGAAATCCTAGGGAAGGAAATAGCGCCATTGTGTGCATTCAACAGGTTAGTTTTAGTTTTTGACTTGAATGACCGACTGACCTGTGACCAAGTAGTTCATTATAAGCTTGTTCATGTCTGCCCGCTGAATATGGAGGCCTTCCAACCTTCCCATCCAGTCTGCTCGGGAAATATTCTCATGTTTCTCTGTGTAGCTCATGGCAGGATCTGAGCTGGGCAGCCGCTGAGCAGAACAATTAGGTTAGATTGTGTGATCTGTTATACTAGCAGTAGGTATTACAAAGGAGAGATTGTGTGATGTTATACTTAGCAGTAGGTAGTACAAAGGAGAGATTGTGTGATCTGTTATACTAGCAGTAGGTAGTACAAAGGAGAGATTGTGTGATCTGTTATAAGTTAGCTATAGTCAGAAAAATCTCTTATTTTCTGCAACATACAATTAATAATAATCTACTTGATTTTGACTCACATATATTATATTTAATAATACGTGATTAAAAAGTACCTTTCGTTAGTAAAGATTACAAAAAAATAACATTAGTTAAAGTGCTAAACATAAAAATAAATTAAACTTAAATAAATAACAACTTATGTACTTACAAATAAATATTAATCATATATAATGCTAGTTTCGGTAAATAGGTAATTTGACAATAAATAAAAATATATTATTTATTATGTCAACTGTCAAATTACGCTAAAGTTTTATTCTGCGACTCTACGTATATCATTCACCTTTAGTAACAAACATTTGAAAAATAAAAATAACTAAAGAAATGACTAGATTTTTTCAAAAATAAAAATATGAGCTTATTTTATTTAAATTGTTTATATGCTCATCCTAATTAGCTGGGATTCTTACTACACATTAGGTAGCGACACTTTTTTTGTTTAACCCTTAAAAATAAATTAGCCTTTGCATTTAACGTAGTTTAAAATTCTCGTATCTCAAGATTAAATTCAACTCAATTAGCGTAGGTAAAAAATCACAGCCAGGACAGGTGTATTGATCTTTTCACTTAATTGAATATGATTTTAGTATAAGAACTGATATCAGTTAGTGACGCACTATTATAAAAGCCTGAGGTCGGGTAAAACTAGTACTTGTAGTCACAAACGCGGTGTACGGAGGCAAACGCGGGTTGACGCACTTTTGCATGTTTTGCCGTAATATGACAGTTGTTTACGATTGCTTTATGTTAAACAAATACTAATATAACTCTTAAGCTAATCTTAGGGGGTGAGTTATTATTTTCGTTTAAGATCTAGTACCTACCATATGTGTTAACTCATTGGGAAAAAAAAAACTAAGTGTAAATTTGAGAGGGAAATAAGCACCAGTTTGTGTTTGATTGGAGCGTTCTATTTCAATCTTAGGTTATTGGTATAGTTGATTTCTTGGGTCACAACCCATTGAATAAAACTCAGTTGTACTAGTTCTATAATGATGTTTAAGTTAATCGCTAATTAAAAGACTGTTACACACAATGGCAGAAGGCTTGAACTAGGAACTACACAGAACCGAAGCAGTGAACTGCGCACAGGCAATGCATAGTCGGGTCAGAACAATAATTGAATATACCAGAGGTATTTAAATTATTCCCAATAAACTTCAGTGGTCAGTCTACACCTTGACGTGAACATCCCCCAAACATAGGTCCTATTGTGGCAATATGCCGGGTCTATCAAAGAAACTGGAACAAGTGAATTATTAAAATAATCCAAATATCACCCAGAAGTATTTTCAAGGCCTTAGTCAAATAAATAAGAGGTTTCCACACATATCAGAACTTTTTAGTGGGTTAGAGTAAAGAGCAGGTGGCATTCACCTAGATACAGCCAGAGAAATTACCTGTATTCGGATCGATGTCCCGGCACTTCTCTGGTTGATGGTCCCAGGACTCCTCCCTGTGAAATTTTCCTTTTGTACGCGAGTGCCTCCACTACTTTTCGCAAGATTTGTTTGCATTCACTTCATTTCAATAGTGATGAAGGTGAGAGCTTATATTATGTTTGACACACTATACTAACGTGTCCGCCATACTCTGACAGGTGTCGCCGACAGACCGCAACCTTTCACGTCATAGTTTCCTCTCCCTCAGACTCTTAGAACTGGCGATGAGAGGGAAAGAAACAAAATCCCAGAGAGTCGTGGACATCTACGTTAAAGTTAAGTTTGCACAGCTCCCTATAGATGGCAGGAGCTCACGGTTCAACAAATAACTGACCAGTAAGAACAGTTGGCCGCAGCAACCTTGAATTTGGACTTGACTTGGCCTCTGGTGCTAGATCAGATCAACTGACTCAATAGTGACTCGCGCAAAACACTCACTTACATAGGTCGAGTAAAAAAAACAAAACATGGCTACGTTTGATTTAAAGATATGTGCGTGAGGTCATACCCCAGTGTAGCGAACCAATTTTGATAAGAAATCATATAAATTTAACATCACTTTAACTTTAACATGTTTTTCCAATCATTAACTAACAATTAGTGCAGTTGATATGTATTTTACTTTTAAGATCATTTTCGATTAGCGATTAATTTATTTCACATGTCCATCATTTTACCAAAAACAATAAAATGAAAACATAGTGGTGCAAACATTTCTACAATATTCTACTAGATACTAGCGCTCTTTGGCTTCAATGTGTGCTAACTCGAACTAGAGAGTGGCTAGACCTATATGTATTAGACCTTGCTTCAATGCATCCTGGCGCTTGGCAGCCGTCCGTCTCTAGTAAAAGTGAACTTAGATAATGAAGGTGAAGCGCATTGTCTAGCTCCTGATTTGCATTCCGATGTGCCTCGATAAAAACCTTTACTTGTCGAAACTTGCAATGGAATTAATTTCTAATATCTCTCGCTCTTCCTATCTGCTGGTCTTTAAATTATAATCCAATTGTTTTATGTCGCCTGGCTAATGTACAAATGAAACTAAAGTGTTGAGTTTTAAGGTCTCTCAAAGTAGAATTCAATATATTTTGGTGCCCATCACTATATGGTATTCTTCCTGCTTCAAGTTCAAGGCCACACAAAGGACGAGGACAAGTTTAATTGCCGCAGGTGCTAGACACCTACTCGGCAGATGAGTTGTGTCACGAAACAAGGTACCTAGGAACGAGTCCAAAGAAAGATCGCCACTCGTAAAGGCAGCATCTTGGGGAATTAATAAAATAATATTCAGAATATAAATTCATATTAATACAATGGTAAAATAAAATGTTATTACCAAAGCAGAATCTAAAAATAAAACAGGTGGGTATGGTGATGTTTTTGACCCTTGCCCTCTCTCGCTTACGCCACTGACCTTTGACCCTGAGTCCTGGACAGTGTTTACCAACGTGCGCTGCTCGGAGTCGAGACTTCTAGAATATTAATGCGGTTATATTTCCTTGATACGTTTCAACCAAAACAAACTATCGCTAAACATTGAATACAGCAGACAAGGCAATCCGAGCGTCTTCCAAGACATTACACAATAACAATTATGCTAAGTTTCAACACGTAATGTAGTTCCTTCAGCAAGTAATGTTGTTAGTAAATTATTTATCGTGTTTAATCATAATCAAAATTAATATAAATACACATTTACACAATTTATTATTATTATTAGCACCGCGTCTTACTACCCGTTCGGGTTATACGCACTTACGCTAATGTGTAATGGTAGAGTGATTGTGAGATGAAATGGAGGACCTACAGTTTAACGTGGAATCCGAACCACGGTGGAGACCTGGCATTCCCCGCAATTTATCAAACCTTTATATTCTATTATATTATTATAATATTTAGCACCGCGTCTTACTACCCGTTCGGGTTATACGCTTTAAGTACTAATTACGCCAATGGATTAGGAATTGGGAAGGTTGAATTAAAGGAAGTGAACCCGCATTTGCGTGGAGGGAGAGTGGAAAACCGTTTAGGAAAAACCACCCCCAGTTCACCCGACCGAGATTCGAACCTCGATCTCCCCGTCCTCAGCAGTCGAGCTCAACACGACAAGCGCGTTAGCCAACTACGCCACCTAGGCGGGTTTTTATATTCCAATACATTTAATATTAATAGCACAGTTTTCATAGGAAGGATCTTTTTTTGGAAAACTAGAAACGTTATTGACCTACTTTTACGTACTCATACGTCAAGTATGTGATATACAGCCGTCACTTTTGATAGATACGTGTAAAATAATACATTACAATATTATGAATGTCAATAGCAAAAAAAAAAGTTATTTTCTATAAGGTGCTCTAAATGTCCATTAATTTGACAAATGCCCAGGCCGGGGTTTGGTTTGGGTTGCCCCAAGACTTTAGTTGTAGTGAGACAGGTCTCCACCGTGGTTCGGATTCCACGTTAAACTGTAGGTCCTACATTTTCATCTCACAATCACCCTACCATTACACATTAGCGTAAGTGCGTATAACCCGAACGGGTAGTAAGACGCGGTGCTAATAATAGTTGTAGTGAGGTTAAAACTTTCATCAACTGCACTCCCGAGGGTTAGAATGTCAACACACGCCAATGACGTCATACTTGGACTGGACAATAATAATGCGGCGTTTGTTTTGTTGTTGGCTACCTTGAAGCCGGTGTTTACTAACATAACTGTCATAACTGTCATAATATTACGTACTACTTAGGATTATTCATCCTAGCACAGCAGGCAGGATGTTTCAACTCGCGTACTGACATGTTGGGTCTGATTAGTATTCAACATTCGTACTAAATTCGTTTTATCGGCTGATCTAAATATGAATATTAGGCTATGGTTGTGATTGATAAGAAAGGATCTATATATTTTACGAAAGAATGACAATGTCTGCAAAGAAAACAGATGTTGTTATAAGAACAATTGAACCATTTTGATGTTCTAAAATGTAAAAAAATGTCTCGTTTGCTGTTTTTCTGTGTTGCTTCAGCCAAACATTTATCGTCATTATCATATACACAAGTAGCACAGGGAAGATAATTTCCTAACTTAAATACTGTACATCGAAAATAGAACCTGCAGTTCAATGACATCTGAACATTTAATGAGTAATAAATAATAATTAGTTGTCAAGGCTTGTACAGTAGCCCTATGGCTTCTTTGGTGCTGACTGACAGCTTTGAAAAGTTACCAGACCAGATTATGTATCTCTAAGCCGAACCATAGGATCTGCAAACACATGTGTTTAGCAGCTGTCTACTTCTGACGGTCAAAATGTAGGTATATACCTAAATGTTGACTGTCAGAAGTCAGTTGTGAGCTGTCAGTCAGCACCAAAGAAGCCGTGGGGCTACTGTAGCACGCATAGGGTATGGGAAGTTTCGAAGGGAAAAGGAAGGGGATTTTAGTACTCGACAAAAGATTTCTACGAAAGATAATCGGGCGTACAACAATACAGTACATGCCCTACTACCCGACCTAAAAACATTTACTGACATAGGCCTTAAGTAAGAACTATTTCACGTACAAAAACACATTACAGGAGAATTAAACAATATAACAAATATTTTTTATAAGAAACTGTGGGTTTTTTCCGTTCTGGGCGCTTTGGACTTTTCTAAAAATTGTGGTTATTTACTTTTAAATTACTTTGAAGACAATGTTTTATGTTACGTGCGCGTCCAAGTTATTTAAAAGATATTTGTTTTTATCTAAAGTTTTAAAATGAAAGAAGAATAGCTTATATCTTATTTAGTGTGACATAAATCAGTGCTTAACTAAACACTGAAATACAGAAGACGATTTATTATAACTAACATTTCAATCTCCCCTTCTTCATAATGTTAGTTACGCCCAGGGGCGCATACAGGATTTTGAGCTGGGGGGGGGGGGCGCCTTTTTAC
>CABFVX010004260.1:42559-54195 GCA_902151425.1 Timema shepardi | reverse complement strand
GGGGGGGGGGAGGGGAGGGGTTTGAACCCCCCCCCCACAAACCCCACCTCCCTTAACCTTATAAAACCCTAAGAACAACACATGATATTTATTTTCAATACACAAAGCAACTTATCATTGAAAATATATTTAAACATGACTTAACTCTGTGGTCGGAGCTCCCGGCTACAGATCCATGGTTCGAGCCTCGACGCTTTTAGATCTGTCTATTTATATTAGCGGGTCTAGAACGGAGTCAACTCGGCCTCGTGAGGACAAATGAAGAGCTACTAGAATAAAGAGGTAGTGGCTCCGGTCTATAAAACTGAGAGTAACGGTTTCTATGCTGATCAAATGACACCCTCTATCCATAAGTGTTAGCACTATCATCGCCAACAGACGGCGGCTGCTCGGTCGATATAGCTCAATCGAATTTAAAAACAAATGTATGTTTTTTATTAATCAAATAAGGACCGTATGTGGCCCGCGTGCCACCAGTTGGATAACACAGTTTGTGGGTCCATGAACTGTTGAGCTGAGCTGTAGTTCACGAACGACTGAACTAGATGACTTAAATACTCATAAATGAATCACTTTTTTTTATCTTTTCTCCTCAGTAAATGGTTATTATCTGTATCATCAGTTACAATTATTATCGGAGGTGTTGGGCGTGGAATAGAGCACACCCGTGAGCCACAGAGCCATCTCTTGGGCAATCAGTCAAACACACAACGCGACTCATCAAACACAAGTCATCACAGAGTCAGTGTAGCCGCGAAGCTCGACCAAGTTAGTCCAACTATGTTCCTTGCGGTGATACCAACCTGTGCCCGCTACACTCCCCTGCGGGTTGTAACGCCGATCTACCGGGCGAGCAGGAGATTAGCGAACAAAGTGAACATCCTGAAATCTCCGTTCGGCGGCGTGACGATCCCGGATGTTTCTCTGCCAGAGTTCGTCTGGAAGGACATACAGCGCTGGGAGAATCGGTCAGCTGTGGTGAGGTTTAGAACATCTATCTAGTTCCGGCCGAGCGTCAAGTTGGTACACAGTCGTCTACTTGAGGGGGGATTCGAATGTTCGAGGATGGTTGATGGGTTATCTAACGAGTATTAAGTTGGACCGATGAAAGGTTTATTTTTTATCATGGGCTGGTAGCTCGAGCGACCTTTGTACCAGCTGATAGCCGCTTATAGCACGGAGATTTATATAAGCCATCTATAAAAATAATGGAAGGGAAACAAAGTTTCATAAATATTGAAATTGGTCACATAATACAAACTGTGGATATTAGAAAAGAGGAACATATATATTTGCTTAACGACAATTGTATTAGAGAGAAGAGTAGGTCATGTAGGCCGGATTACAAGCTATTATGTTTGACAGCTGTTGGAAATTTGACTAGGCCATGTATATATTATAAACAAGGATGTTGACAGTAGGTCAGGTATATATTATAAGCAATGATGTTGACAGTAGGTCATGTTGTACATAGTATAAACAAGAATGTTGACAGTAGGTAAGGTATATATTATAAGCAATGATGTTGACAGTAGGTCAGGTATATATTATAAACAAGGATGTTGACAGTAGGCCAGGTGTATATTATAAACAAGGATGTTGAAAGTAGGTCATGTTGACAGTAGTATAAACAAGGATGTTGAAAGTAGGTCATGTTGACAGTAGTATAAACAAGAATGTTGACAGTAGGTCATGTTGACAATAGTATAAACAAGGATGTTGAAAGTAGGTCATGTTGACAGTAGTATAAACAAGAATGTTGACAGTAGGTCATGTTGTACATAGTATAAATACAGTAGGTCATGTTGACAGTAGTATAAACAAGGATGTTGACAGTAGGTCATGTTGACAGTAGTATAAACAAGGATGTTGACAGTAAAGTCATGTTGTACATAGTATAAACTATGTTGACAGTAGTATAAACAAGAATGTTGACAGTAGGTCGGGTATATATTATAAACACAAGGATGTTGACAGTAGGCCAGGTATATATTATAAACAAGGATGTTGACAGTAGGTCATGTTGTATATAGTATAAACAAGGACGTTGACAGGTCAGGTATATATTATAAGCAATGATGTTGACAGTAGGTCAGGTATATATTATATACAAGGATGTTGACAGTAGGTCATGTTGTACATAGTATAAACAATGTTGACAGTAGGTCATGTTGTACATAGTATAAACAAGGATGTTGACAGTAGGCCAGGTATATATTATAAACAAGGATGTTGACAGTAGGTCATGTTGTACATAGTATAAACAAGGATGTTGACAGTAGGTCAGGTATATATTATGAGCAATGATGTTGACAGTAGGTCAGGTATATATTATAAACAAGAATGTTGACAGTAGGTCAGGTATATATTATAAACAAGGATGATGACAGTAGGCCAGGTATATATTATATACAAGGATGTTGACAGTAGGTAATGTTGTACATAGTATAAATGATGTTGACAGTAGGTAATGTTGTACATAGTATAAACGATGTTGACAGTAGGTAATGTTGAACATAGTATAAACGATGTTGACAGTAGGTCATGTTGTACTTAGTATAAACGATGTTGACAGTAGGTAATGTTGTACATAGTATAAACGATGTTGACAGTAGGTAATGTTGTACATAGTATAAACAAGGATGTTGACAGTAGGTAATGTTGAACATAATATAAATGATGTTGACAGTAGGTCATGTTGTACATAGTATAAACAAGGATGTTGACAGTAGGTCATGTTGAACATAGTATAAACGATGTTGACAGTAGGTAATGTTGTACATATCAGTAGTATAAACAAGGATGTTGACAGTAGGTCATGTTGTACATAGTATAAACGATGTTGACAGTAGTATAAACAAGGATGTTGACTGTAGGTCATGTTGTACATAGTATAAACGATGTTGACA
The DNA here is from genome assembly GCA_902151425.1 of Timema shepardi. Classification (NCBI taxonomy): domain Eukaryota; kingdom Metazoa; phylum Arthropoda; class Insecta; order Phasmatodea; family Timematidae; genus Timema; species Timema shepardi. The sequence continues at coordinate 51,286 of CABFVX010004260.1, read as the reverse complement.
GTAAGTCATGTTGTACATAGTATAAACGATGTTGACAGTAGTATAAACAAGGATGTTGACAGTAGGTCATGTTGTACATAGTATAAACGATGTTGACAGTAGTATAAACAAGGATGTTGACAGTAGGTCATGTTGTACATAGTATAAACGATGTTGACAGTAGTATAAACAAGGATGTTGACAGTAGGTCATGTTGACAGTAGTATAAACAAGGATGTTGACAGTAGGTCATGTTGTACATAGTATAAACGATGTTGACAGTAAGTCATGTTGTACATAGTATAAACGATGTTGACAGTAGGTCATGTTGACAGTAGTATAAACAAGGATGTTGACAGTAGGTCATGTTGACATATAAACCAGGATGTTGACAGTAGGCCAGGTATATATTATATACAAGGATGTTGACAGTAGGTAATGTTGTACATAGTATAAACAAGGATGTTGACAGTAAGTCATGTTGTACAGATTGTACACTATCTCGGACAAAAAACAAACATAAAATAAAGTACGCAATCCAAGGACAATTCTACAATATTACCTATGTTTGTGACAGTTTTGTGTTAGAATATTTAAAGATATAACAGGCCAATTTATATGAAGTAATCTTCTCAAAATGGCACCTACGTACCCTTGGCTTACTTTTGTATTCAAGTCTATTTGGATATTAATACTCATGTTCACATGTTATCTTCAATCATGTTTATCAAAGATCTATTACATGTTCAAAGGTCTTTGACCAAAGTACAATTTTTTTTATCTCTGAACAGAGCATTTTTTACCTGTCTTGCCACACCTATTGTAAAGAATATAACATTTTTAGGATACTCAAGCTACTCTACTTTATCATGTTATATTGCGATAGCAAAGGTTATTACATTCTAACTGTAACCTGTCAATGACAGCTATGACGAACTTAAAATGTAAAATAATAAACAAAATTGAAAGTTATTTTTATTTATGGTAAAGGCTATGAGTTAGATATTGCATACTAATTAGGAAATATTAGCCAAGTTTAGTCATTTTAAATATTAATTGATATAAAAAGAACAATATTTTGTAAATATATAATTTTAATTTCATAGTTTATTATTTAAGACCAATATTTATAATTACGACAGACAAATTTATTTAAATATAAATTCACAATGTCAAAGAAGCTTCCCGTAAAGTAATCTGTATCGGAGTATTTTACTGCAGTAAATTTGTTATTACTTGTTGATTACTTTAAGTGTTTTTGAAGGAGTTTGGAGCGTAGAAAAATACAAGTCTGAGTCGAAGGCGTGCTGTGCCGACTCCACAGCGCTGACTACAACTGATAGGGAACTGAAAATAACCGATATAGCCTTATTGTGTGTTTATTAGCACTTCTCATTGGGGACATTTAGTGGATTTTCCTTTTTTTAGGGGCTTGCCCAAACAAGACAACGTGAGGAGTAGGGAGGGGACCCTTTCCCCCTCCACAAACCCCTTCTCCAAATATATGTTTGAAAATTTAGATTCCTCTAGAAGCTATTTGGAGTTTGATGGAAGGTCGTCTTTCAACTTCATGTTTTAGAATATCATGGAGGAGAGAAATATCTCTTGACTCTTATGTGGGGGGAGGTGGGAAACTTCCCCCCCCCCTGGGGCTATGTTTGGGAATAAAGATAATCTGTTAATTTATTTCATTTTTATTGGTGTAAAACTCAACAATTCTCTGGCATTAAAATCCTGGAAGGAACTTTTACAAAATACAAAGATTTTTCGTGGTCTGCGTTGATAAAATTTTACTATATTACTACTATTGTGTCTTACTACCCATTCGGGTTATACACTTCTGAGGTAAAAGCCATGTTTTGTGCTCCAGTAATGTCGATCTTCTTGAGAAGTGTTCAAAATGTCCGCCTTCGGCCTGAACACAAGCATTGTAACATTGCAAGTGTGACACGACGACTGCGAGTTTGCGTTCAGGCCGAAGGTGGACATTTTGAACACTTCTTATAATGTTAAGAAGCGCCACATTACCGAGGTACGATCGAGAAGAATGCTCGGGAACACCCACTTCCGTGGCCACGCGGTCTAACACACTTCTCTCCGAGCAGACTAGACTGCCGATGACGGAGGAGATCTAGGTTCAAATCTCGGTCGGGTGTACCGAGGATGATTTTCACACTTACTCTAAATATAATTTTCTTAAAAAGGTCACCTGGCGGCCGGGGTTCAATCCTCGGTCCCGGCACAGATTTATCTGATTACCAAACCCTTCCTTCACCTCTGACAAGACATCTTGTGAATGTGGGGAATGCCAGGCCTCCACCGTGGTTCGGATCCCACGTTAAACTGTAGGTCCTCCATTTCATCTCACAATCACCCTACCATTACACATTAGCGTAAGTGCGTATAACCTGAACGGGTAGAAAGACGCAAAGTTAAAAAAACCTTGAAAACCAATAAAAGCTATCAAAAGTGATATGTCCTGACATGTGAATGTATGAAAATAGTTGTAACTGTGTAAATGTCCCTACCTAACCTAACCTAACCTATCCCAGACCGTACCCGCCAATGCCAATGTTTTAGATCCTGATCTATTTTTAATAAATTCGGTTGAAGTGTTGTCGACATCTAAAATGTTCCAGACGTGTTCGGTGACTGGCGAGAGCTATACGTTCAAGAGCCTGCAGTCAACGAGCAGACGTGTCTCCTGTGCCCTTCTTGGTTCCGTGGGCTTGAAACCGGGGGACACTATCGCCATGCACCTGCCCAATACACCCCAGTTTGTGATCGCCATGTACGGGGCCATAGAGGCAGGACTAGTGGTTACGTTCTCCAACCCTCTGTACACAGCAGGTAGGAGACATATACCTGATTTAGTAACTTATGTACAGTGCCATTGGTACAGAATATTGGTGATTTCAACTACAAATAAAGTATCTGTTATCATTATTATTATTATTATTATTATTATTATTAGCATCGCATCTTACTACTCGTTCGGGTTGTTACGCTAATGTGTAATGGTAGGGTGATTGTGAGATGAAATGAAGGACCTACAGTTTAACGTGGAATCCGAACCACGGTGGAGGCCTGGCATTCCCCACATTCACAAGTTGTCTTGTCAGAGGTGAAGGAAGGGTTTGGCAATCAGATAAATCTGTGCCGGGACCGAGGATTGAACCCCAGACCCCCAGCACAGAAGTCTGACACCTTACCCCTAGACCGCCAGGTCACCCTATCTGTTATCAATCATATAGTTATTTAAATGGGCGCTGAAGGAGTGAATCCCATTGTTCGACGTGAAACAAGTGTCTTAACGTTGGTTTGGACATGTTGAGAGGATAAGTGTGGATCGAGTGATGAAGCATGAATACATAAAGAAAGAGGTAGGCCATGTGACGCGGCTAAATGTTGTAGACGAATGTGTGAAAAAAGAGAAGTATTTAATAGTCTTAAGAATAAAAGAGCATGTGTGACTCTGTGTATGGATGTTGTTGAAAATAAGGAACATGGTGTCTACTCAACTTGACCAATGAAATCCCCGACCTTTTCCCTGATCATTTCCTAAAATTCCCGACTAAAAAAGTATGTCACATCCTTCTAACTCGCCGCCCCCCTGCCTCCACCTTCGGTTTTCTATTAATCTTTTTTTTAAATAATAATAATAAGTTTTAAAATTGGAATTAAAATTGTTTACTAGGAATTAAAAACATACTACACAGCTACAAACAAAAAAATGACATAATTTACTGATTATTGTATTTCATATTTTGAGTAAAATATCATTTTCCCGGATTTTTGTAGTGGTTTACCAAATTCCCGACTTATTCCCCTTTTTTCCCGATCACTTCAAATTCCTGGCTAATTCCCGTTTTCCCTGATTTTCCCGGATGATAGACACCCTGAGGAAGTAGTAGGGAAGTGTGGAGAAAGTTAGGGAGGATGAATTAAGTACGGAGTTGTATGCACAGTTTCTTTCCTACCTTGCGAGGAAACGGCGTGATCACACATGTTTTATGTTATTTGTTTTTAGCCGAGATCACACGTCAGTATCTAGACAGCGGGGTGCGATGCTGTGTCACCCAGACCAGTCTGCTACCCGTCATTCAAGACGTGTTGCCCGCACTCCCGGGCGAATGCAAGGCGATAGTGGTCGACTTGGAGACCCACGACATCGCTTCCGGCCTTCTCTCCCTGCCGCAGCTCGTGAGAGAGGCCGAACCTACCCGGCTACCTTCTCTCGACCCCGGGACGGTGGCGATCCTTCCTTACTCGAGCGGAACTACCGGGGTCCCCAAAGGGGTCAAGCTGTCCCACAGGAACCTGGTGTCAAACCTGGCTCAGATATTTCACCCGGAGGTAGATTTCCACGAGCCCACTACAGGTGCGTAGTAGCGCTGCTGCACTACACTAGTGTCTCGATAGTTCAAGTCAGGGATAGGCCCGATGTGCAAAGGAAGAACAACGCGCCATTATGTGGCGAAACAATCGCACGGAGAGAAAAACAACAACAGAAAACAATTGGAGTTTTCTCTTTCTCTAATTTGTACATGTGCTTATAGTTACAAAATAAGCTTCTTACTGTGTAGTTTTAAAATACATACTAGTAACTTTTTACACTTTAAAACGTTTAAGTACCGTATTTTAATTTATGTTTGTTATTTCGTATAGTTCTAGTTTTTGAAAGCTCTGTTCTACTGAATTCAAGCGTGTTTAGTCTTGTAATTCAGACTGAAACATAGAATGATTGTTTCAGATACTCGACAGGAGAGAGTGTTATCTGTCCTGCCTTTATTCCACATCTACGGTTTCAACACGATCCTAAACCAGACGCTTTCTAAAGGGACTCACCTGATAACTATGAGCAAGTTCACCCCTGAACATTACATCGCAGCCTTGGAACAATACAAGGTAGGAAAACATTCATAGCGTAGTAATAACAGCGAGTATTTATTAATGGTCTAAGACAGGGTTATCAAATATACGACCCCAGAGGCGTTTAAACCGGCCAACACCGAAATGTCAAGGAAAAAAAAAACATATTAAGATAAACTGTGAGTTCAGTCCACAATGCCCCCTTGGTGAAACGATGTGGCCCTCATGCCCGATTGAGTTTGACACCCCTGGTCTAAGGTGTCTAGTTCACAATCGACTGGACTGCAGGTGGCACGAAGATCAGGGTTGGAATCATGGGTGTATAGCCTGATTGGGTAGTGAGATGAGGTGGTATAACTCATATATCCTTGCGTTTGTTCCAGCCCACCATCTTGTTCGTCGTGCCCTCCTTACTATTGTTCCTTGCTTCACATCCCGACGTCACTCAAGAGCATCTCAGTACAATAACCAATGTCATGTCGGGCGCAGCGCCTGCTCCCAAGAACCTAATTGAAAAGTTCAAGGCCAAGGTGGGCCGAGACCTCAGGGTTGTACAAGGTATGGGACAAGAAGCCATGTATAATATAGAGCAGCTTCAATATGAACATATTATAGTGTCGAGGAACCAGACATGTGGAGTCGGTACGCCAAACCATCAACTCAGACTCCTCTATTTTTCTACTGTCCGACTCATACTCCTCTATTTTTCTACTGTCCGACTCATACTCCTCTATTTTTCTACTGTCCGACTCATACTCCTCTGTTTTTCTACTGTCCGACTCATACTCCTCTGTTTTTCTACTGTCCGACTCATACTCCTCTGTTTTTCTACTGTCCGACTTATACTCCTCTATTTTTCTACTGTCCGACTCATACTCCTTTATTTTTCTACTGTCCAATTAATACTCCTTCGTAAAAGACTAATGTATATTAATTAGTACTAACTAATTTACAGCAATAAAATGCTCCAATACAGTTTCCTTCATGGGAAGCTTCTTTGAAAAATGTGACTTTATATGTGATAAATCTGTCAGTCCAAATCACAAATAATGTCCCAAAAAATAAAAACATACAAAACTAAAATAATGTAGTTACCATACATTGTTATTATATTATAAGTTTTTATTTTAGAGTTGGAGGCAGAACATTTTTAAAGTTTGTAGGATGATGGAGTGATGCACTAATGATACACGAGCGGTGTTGTGTTGGTGTTTGAACAGGCTATGGAATGACAGAGTCGGCCCCTGTTACTCTGATCCCGCGACACAAGTTCCCCGACAGTAAGGTGGGCTCGGTGGGCCAGATTACCCCGCTGACGGAGGCCCGGGTTGTAGACCTGACCACTACAGAGGACCTAGGACCACACCAACCCGGAGAGTTGCTGTTCCGAGGGCCGCAGGTCGGTTTACAAATATCCCCCTCGCTATGACCTTAACTCTTACTTTATATATGAAACATAAGTGATCATAGTTCTAGAATCTTTATTTTAAAATGTCTTTTAAGTTGATATTTTGTTTGTGATTTGTTGACTGTCTGTGCATAAATTTTTCCCCCCCTAAAGTTCACAATATTTTATCAATATTATCTAGTCTTCACTAAAGTTTGTGTTTATTCTTTTGATATTACCTGCGCTTCACTAAATTTTGATCTATTTTCTCGATATTACCTGTTCTTTTCTCAAAATTTGTTTGATATTCTGTTGTGTTTGCTGAATGTTGATCACTATTTCAACCAGTTGATTTATTGGTCACAATCCTGGTCCAACAGGTGATGCTGGGCTATCTGAACAACGAGACGGCCACGCGCCAAACGCTAGATGAAGATGGTTGGCTGCACACGGGAGACGTGGGTTACTACGACGAGGAGGGTTACTTTTACATCGTGGACCGAACCAAGGAGCTCATCAAGGTCAAAGGGAACCAGGTTAGTCAAGTGGTACCTTGCTATTTATATGAGCTTGTCAAGAGGAACCAGGTTAGTCAAGTGGTACCAAACTATTTATATGAGCTTGTCAAGAGGAACAAGGTTAGTCAAGTGGTACCTTGCTATTTATATGAGCTTGTCAAAAGGAACCAGGTTAGTCAAGTGGTACCTTGCTATTTATATGAGCTTGTCAAGAGGAACTAGGTTAATCAAGTGGTACCTTGCTATTTATATGAGCTTTTCGAGAGGGACCAGGTTAGTCAAGTGGTACCTTGCTATTTATATGAGATTGTCAAGAGGAACCAGGTTAGTCAAGTGGTACCTAGCTATTTATATGACCTTGTCAAGAGGAACAAGGTTAGTCAAGTGGTACCTAGCTATTTATATGAGCTTGTCAAGAGGGACCAGGTTAGTCAAGTGGTACCTAGCTATTTATATGAGCTTGTCAAGGGGAACCAGGTTAGTCAAGTGGTACCTTGCTATTTATATTGAGCTTGTCAAGAGGAACCAGGTTAGTCAAGTGGTACCTTGCTATTTATATGAGCTTGTCAAGAGGAACCAGGTTAGTCAAGTGGTCAAGTTAGTCAAATGTTCTGGAAGCGTTTGAGAGGCTTCTGTACCGGCAAGTCGTGTTTCGGCATCAGTTTGCTCAGTTTGCTGGCTACTTTACTCTCTTACAAAGACTTACAATTCAAATATTTCAGTTTTATATTTATATTCGTTCGGGCTATGCATATGTACTAATATTAACATGTTAGTGATGGAGGTTAAATGTAGATTAAGTGCACCCGCATTTCCGTGGAAGGAATGTGTAAAAACCAGCCTCAATACAACTGACCTGTATTCAAATCCTGATCTCTTTGTCATCGGCGGTCCAGTCCACCAAGAGAGTCATACCTTAGACCATGCGACCACCAGTGCAGGTCTATACCATATTTAATAGCAGAAGAAGAAAAATCAATAGCCCGTATTATTTTCAGAACCTCTGCGGCAAACAAGTAAGGACCCAACATGGCGGCAGATAAATAACCGACTAAAAGTGATCTCTGTCTTTTCACTAGAGGTGCCGACATCGGCCGCTTCGGTGGTGGAATAGTCTAAGGTGTCACTCTCACAATAGACTGAACTGCCAATGATGAGCAGATCAAGGTTCAAATCTCGGTTGGGTATACATACCTAAGATGGTTTTTCCCTTTCCCTCCACATAAATGTGGGCACAATTAAGGTATGGGTACGGTCCAAACGGGTAGTGCAGTAAGACACTATAGAAATAAACAGGTCTAGTACAACACAAACTCAATGGAATGCCCTATTAGAATGAAACCATGTTGTTGTACTAGGCTATGTACTATGTACACGTCATGTTAAACAATAAACCAAGTGAAACTGTTTCTCTAAAATGAATATATTTATATTTGGTTGATATAAGAGGTGCGCATATAACAGCTTAGCAATCAATGCAAATCTAATTGGTTTACAGTTGAAATCGAGATGAATCTGTTAAATGTTCGACATGACCTTAATGTCCGAGAATGCGCTAAGCGACATCAGTAGCCCGCGTAACCAGAAGGAAATGTCGCACAGCGATGTCAAGGCACTTCACCTTGGAGCGCAGCTCGAAGTCCGTGTCAGCGACAAGTGGGACTGGTCACCGTTCGACGGGTTATTTACAGACCTAGAACAAAATGAGGTCAATCAGCAACACACGCCATGGAACAAAGGAGTGCTCTGGAAGTGTTGTACAGACTGTACTTTGTACCCATTATCACACATGCAACAGAAACATGGACAGTGTATGTAAGGGAGACAAGGAAAGTGGAGGCCAAGGAGAACAAGCCAGGAGAAACTGACATGAGATAGTAGAGGAAGCAAGACTGAGATGGTATGGACATGTAATGAGGATGTTGGAGTACATGAGATAGTAGAGGAAGCAAGACTGAGATGGTATGGACA
>CABFVX010004260.1:21709-33678 GCA_902151425.1 Timema shepardi | reverse complement strand
GGGAATGACGGGGATCCAATTCATAGAATACTCACTCGTCACCCGAGGTTCGGTTATACCATCACTCATGTTAGGAAGGGTTTGGTTGGGTTGTTTTAATTTGAGACACAATACTTGTGTTTGATTGTCCCTGGGTGCTACGAGCCCGTACCGGCTGAATGTTTGTTGATATTTTGGTATTTCCTTGTACACGCAGTGGGGCTCACGGTTCTTTAAACGAGCTTTAAGTCGGAGACTATTGCATGTGTTTTGATTGTTATTGCAGAAAACTTATCACGAGCGGTTTAGTTTCGAGTGTGCAGGCACTGGCGTCTCTTATCAACCGGCCGGTGTGAGCCGTGAAGTGTTTTACAGAGTACACCAGATAATATTACAATACATGAGCTAGCAAGATAGGAGTCGAGGTTATGTATCCACATTCATGTGAGAGAGGGGTGGAAACCCACCCAGAGCACACCAGAAAGGGGTTTCGAACCGTGGTCTCCCCGCCGTGAGCAGTCCAGTCTAATGCTAATGAACATCCGACCACTGGAGCGATTAAAGAGTCGTTAATACTTGGTTTCGTTATATTACGTTCACAGGTGGTAATACTGGCTAAGGGTGGTCTAGGGGTAAGGTGTCAGACTTCGATGCTAGGGGTCCGGGGTTCAATCCTCGGTCCCGGCAAAGATTTATCTGATTACCAAACCCTTCCTTCACCTCTGACAAGACATCTTGTGAATGTGGGGAATGCCAGGCCTCCACCGTGGTTCGGATCCCACGTTAAACTGTAGGTCCTCCATTTCATCTCACAATCACCCTACCATTACACATTAGCGTAAGTGCGTATAACCCGAACGGGTAGTAAGACGCGGTGCTAATAATGATAGTAACATTAAGCCTAGTAATTTTTTTAATTTCAATTAATAAAATAAACACTACATATTAGAATGTATAATCTATATATGATGAACGTACATAACCGACAAAATATTAGAAAAGGCCGCAGGTTTCCCCATCCCTGGACCTGACCCCGCTTAAATTCCTCTTGAAACAAAATGTTGCAGGTTTCTCCGACCGAGCTGGAGAATGTGGTACTGCAACTCCCCGGCGTGGCCGACGTGGCGGTCGTCGGGGTACCGGACGTGCTAGCCGGGGAGCTCCCGCGCGCATTCGTCGTCCGCCGCCAAGACGCCAGCTTGACCGAAGCGGAGATTGTCGCGTTTGTCGAGCCGCGCGTCGCCCCGTTCAAGAAGTTGGCGGGAGGAGTCAAGTTTATCGGCAGTATCCCGCGCAACGCCGCGGGCAAGGTGTTGAGACAACAACTGCGCACGCTCTGAGGGAAGAAACGACGATGCAATCCGTCTGAAGACTGTGGTCGCGTTTGGCCGCTTCCAAGATAGAACCGCGCAGGGAGAGAAAGGTCTACTTTACACTTAACCACAAATAGTTCCAACTTGGGAGCTATTGATGATTATAACAAACGAAACTCAAATTAGCTATGTACTGATGTTTGTACAGTAGCCCCGTGGCTTCTTTGGTGCTGACTGACAGATCACATCTGTCAGCTTTGAAAAGTTACCAGACCAAATTATGTATCCCTACGCCGAACCATATGATCTGCAAAAACATGTGTTTAGCAGATGTCACCTCTGACAGTCAAAATTTAGGTATATACCTAAATGTTGACTGTCAAAAGTCAGCTGTGAGCTGTCAGTCAGCACCAAAGAAGCCGTGGGGCTACTGTAGACATGCTCTATATCAAACACGTCTTCACTTTTTGAGGTATTTTCACACACCCGGAAGAAGGTACAGGAAAGAGGAATATAAACATATAAAAGGGAACAAACACAATATGGCTTTTACAATGAGAAGAACACAGTTCACACTTTACACTGCTGCCATTGGACAAAGAGATAATGACTCTGCCACTTAGAGACGATTGTTCACAACTCGTCAGGGGAGTGAACGTGAGATAAGTAGTGACACAGCTTCCCTAGAGAGGAATCAAAAACACAAAAAGGAAATTGATAAAGAATGATAGGACATTCAAAGGGAATGACAATCAAAGACACATTTAAAGTTCGATCCAGCCATTTTATATCTTAGAATACAAAGGCAAAATAAAATTGACTACTAGACCCTCTAAATGTGGATGGTGGTCAAGTTTGTGGATTTTAATGTGAATTAACCCCAAAACTACATATATTTTAAATTAGTATCAGGAGTTGTCCTTATTTGTCTTTATCGCCCGAGTACCAAGTCATCATCATCATCATCATCGTGTTTCCAGCCTGTGGTTGGGTTGGTTCAGTAAAATGCCTCAATCTTCGATATTCTTACACCATTCTCCCTCCTTTAATTTATTTCGTTCTTCTCCTCTCACTTGCACACTTTGTTATCTGCTCCTCCCATCTTTATTATCTCATGTACTCCTTGTAACCCGGATAACTTCATTCCTTATCTTGTTTCTCCTCACAAACTTCATTCCCATGTTAAACATTCACTGTCCATGTTTCTGCTGAATGTGTGACAATGGGTACAAAGTACGCCCTGTACAACATTTCCTTACACTTCAAGGACACTTCTCTTCATAGCACACACCTATAGAACAATCTCCCTGCTGTCTTCTACTCATTAAATCCTCTCTACTTCCATATTTCTCCCCACCAATCACACTTCAAAGACATTTTATGTCCTGTATCTTTCTCAACTATACTCCATCCACCCTTATAGCTTCACAAGACCTTACCCTCTTCCTCGTCATTACCATATCTTCACACCTTGCCGTGCTATAGTTCACTCCATTCTTGTAGTTGTTCCTGTACTTCCTCTTCCCGTCAAGTCCTCAGCAAACATCGGGGCTTTCATTCCCCATCTAACGAGTTTTCCTACCGCTTTGTTCATGATCGTTATAAGTAGTACTGGTGAGAGGGCTCGCCAATGGTTCACTCCATTTGTTATTTGGAACCACTCTGTCTTAACACAGCAGTTATCCTCATACTCCCTTTCCAAACTTTATTCGTATCCAGGAGTACCAACCACATTGTTAAAATCCCCCTTGGTTCAGAAAAATTGCTCCCCTCAACCAAAGATTGTTTATAAAACAAGTTTTAGAATTTGATTTATAGTGGAATAATCGGGTCCATAGGAATAGTTAAAAATAAAGAAAAAAAATGTCATCGATGATTAAATTTGAGTAAATTTCTTGCCATTTTAAATAAAATTATATATTTTACCAACATATTTTTTATGCTGAAATCTAACCCCTTTTTTTATCACGAATCAAGGTTTCAATCCCGTGTAGGATTTTTAGAACGTCCATTCCTACAAGAATCACAGTTTATTAACCTCGTTACACCAACAAATACATTCCCATGAAAATTAATCACAGCTGAATTTTGAAGCAAATGTATTGTTTGCTCTAATTATGCTAATGGTAAAGAAAGTTATATTTAGTGTGTTCCCATATTTGTGTGGAGAGAGAGAGGGGAAACCCATTTTGGAAAAAATCACCCTCGCTCATCCCAACCAAGATTTGAACCTGGATACCCCCGTTATTTGTGGTCTGGTCCACTGCAAGAGTGTTGTTCTAATCTTAATATTTAAAGTAGGTATAAATGTTTTGGTTTGTAATTTTTAATCGACTAAAAGTTGGTATAACTTCTTTCACAAGTTGTAGAAATTAAGTTGTCACAAACAGGTCTTGGATTTTCAATGTCTTATTATTTTTTGATAAGTTCTCAAGTTTATATAAACTGTTAACGATTTCATGATTTTAAACTTTTTTTNGTCATTTGGGAATATTTTCACACTTTGAATAATTTTGGTCATTCTAATGTATTCATGTTGATATCAATGTTTTGTAAATTCCTGAATAATCCAAACATTTCCCGTCGCACCGTTGCAAGGTTGACAAGACGGTCTGAAATCTGTAAATGTGCAGGTATTTGTGAATAAATGTTTATTGTTTTAGCAAGATGCAAGAGTTTATTTGCCATTTCCTACCTTGATTTAAATTTGTAAAGGGCTTTTTTTGGCCTATTTGCGTGCATTATTTACAAGTTTTCCTTTAACATGTTTAGGTTGGTTATTTTTACATCATCAGAATGTGGGCCCTGGCTTTAACCGACCTTGAAGTACTGTTAGCAAGTTTCTTTAAATACTTTATCCAAGGATGAGATTTGAACATTTCTATTTTAAATTCAGGTTTGATCTTTATTAATGTTGTTTTGACTAAATATTTTTTATTTTAACTTATTTAAGCCCTTCAGGCAATTTAAAAGTGGATAAATTTTTATTTTACTAAATTTGCTTACTGGGTAAATTGGACAGTTTACAAAGGTAAGCGTCGCAGGGTTTCTCTCTCATTTGAGCTACATCTTTTTCTTTGTGGGGAATCAGAAATAAGATTATTTTCAAAAATCATGCTCTATTTTTTAATTAATAAATATTTAGCACCGCGTCTTACTACCTGTTCGGGTTATACACTTTAAGTACTAATTACTCTGATGGATTAGGAATTGGGAAGGTTGAATTAGAGGAAGTGAACCCGCATTTGCGTGGAGGGAGAGTGGAAAACCATTTAGGAAAAACCACCCCCAGTTCACCCGACCGAGATTCGAACCTCGATCTCCCCGTCCTCAGCAGTCAAGCTCAACACGACTAGCGTGTTAGCCAACTACGCCACCGAGGCGGGTCTCTATTTTTTGCCTGCACAATTGTTTTTGAATTCTTCCATTAGTTTAGTCTTAAATTTGTGTTTGATCCGCAGCGTGGGAGAATGATGCTACCTTCCTTTGTAAAGTAGACACCTCACCGCGGTGCACCCTGGGTAGCGCTGAATGGCTACAATGAAGCTCCTGATGAGTTCCTTGTCCATAATTCTAACTTATTGTTTTTTCTCTCCCCCGTATCTTACCTGGCGATGTCACATCTTTTTAATGACATATAATAAAAGCTCACTAAAACGTCTCGAGTTACAGACACAACATCCAGCCCTCTGGCCGGTAATTCATCATTGTGACAGGGGAAACCCATATTTCACCAATGATAAATTTTTCAGTTAACAGGAAATAAACGAGCAGGTGTTTTAAGAATCATAAAAGAATAATAATAGTAATAAAAATGCTCTTTTTTTTAAATACAAATGTGTGTTTTATTTACATAATTCATTTTTAAAATTATATATTTCTCCAAGCAGAGGTTTTGAGCTTGCAGACTTCTAAAATATTCCTGCCCCTCACAAAACTATCGATTATTTACCATTGGCATTAAAAAATACCCAAACGAGATTTAAGTTATTTGCCGAGACTGAAACGTCAGTATTTATTTCAAAAGTAGAAAAAAAAAGAAAAAGGTGGTTCCGAGTTGAGTTTCTTCCAGGCCCTGCGGCAATAAGCCGAGAGACACCGTCCGACCACACACCCCAGAGTCTCGAGTTGAGTTTCTTCCAGGCCCTGCGGCAATAAGCCGAGAGACACCGTCCGACCACACACCCCAGAGTCTTGGCCGTATTCTTGTTCCTCTCCCTTGTGAAGTTTGTCCCTGTTATCCACAAACACCCTGTATAGTAGTCTGCTGGTTTAAAATTTTTAAAAATAAATATTTTCCTATCCCACATAATCTTTGCTTAAAAGCTGGTAGCCCAAATACCAAACTTATTTTCAAATAATATACTTGACATACAAAGAGAAAAAATAATCTGAATATAAAACATAGATTTTTTATTTTATTTTTTTCATTTATAAGTTATGATTGTGTCGAGGAGAAACGAAGTGTTGCAAGTTTCACCGACATCGGACACGTCCGACACCCGCACAAGATGTGGATTAAGTACTACCAACTTGCTGCTAGACGAGAGTGGGTTTCTAGTGGAGATCATTCCTTACATCAAATAATATCAAACTTGGGAATTATATTTTACACGAAAAAAAAGGCACAGAAATAATTTTTGTGAATTTCAAAGGGTGAGGAGAATGAGGTTTTCATGAACGGGTTATAAATTGTTATTTTGTGAACCTAACTTTAGAAATTTAATTTGGTAGGACAGCATTTAAATGTCATGATCAATAAAGGTGTCATTAATATAAGGAAGATAGCAGTCTTCAAGATGGCGCCCTCTACACCTCCGCGCCAAGGTCCTGAGTCCCACTTTCTGCGATGGGCACATACTTGTCGTCGATCTTCACCAATAGGATGGTGCGATCAACGTGAGATCTTCGGTTGGGGTCCCTGTGGGCGGGAAGCCAGCGATGAACCACCTGCAGGTACAACATCCCGATATGAGCGCTGGCTACCATCGATACACTTTACCAAACTGACTCGGCCACAGGTAGGAAACAGATGATGATGATGATGATGAGCAACAAGTGAACATAATTTGAATAATTTAACTGTCAATATTTTTATTGGCAAAGTTTTGTAATCAGTGAAGCTGTAATTTCTTTCAAAGCCAAGTCAAAGTTACGAATTCACACCCCTCTAAAACGTGTGAAAGTATGCAAGTTTTAATGTGATATCATGCGAGTCAACAGCCAAAATAAAAATGTCCGATTCAGTGGCTTAATGGAAACAAATTTGCTACCAGAAAATAAAGTTTTGTTTTCTCGGGATGTTATTTCGTTGATAAATGTTTGAAAGAAGAGTAAAATTAATTTATGTCCAAAATAACTGGTAGGAAATCAAATTATACAAATCGACTTTTAGATGCTTGAACATGACTCGGGAGTTAATGAGTCAATACCTGTCCTTCCATGCCTTTCTCAGGCAACCAGTCTCGCCAGTGCGAGCGTCCTCCGCGAGCCCTCATGCGCTCGTCAGGCCACACCACATCGATACGACGGCCTAGGTTGATGGCATCGTACACCTGGTTAGGATCCTGGATCTGTAATAACGACAAGGGAACAACAGTTGACGACGAGGGAAATATGAGGTTCTGCTTCTTGAGTTGGTAGGGTTGGCAATATTTACCCGGACTCTCTGCTGCACCGGCTCCTCTAGAGTCTCGTTATCTCTCCCCTTGTCGCGCTCCTTCTCCGTCAACTTGCGCTGGATCAGCTCTCGACCGCAGACATAAGACGACGAGTGTTTCCCCGCGGACGCGACGCCCCTGTTGGTGCTCCCCCTGCCCGGGGCTTGAGTTGTTTGACTGCCGGAAGTGTTTGATGGGTGGTTGTACCCTGTAACAAGACCCCACGACACAACTAGGTCACTGGTTGCCACCAAACAATATTCTCCTGAATTGATTGTAGAGTTGAGTGTACTTGTGTACGTGCAAAATGATGTGCAAACAAAAGAAAGCTAAATAAACTCACTGATTAATTTGTGGGTTATTAAATCCCTGTATGAAAATTATTCTTTATGAGGTAGAATAAACTAGTGATGAGTAGAATGTCCCACCTGAGTGAATATTATAGGCTGTCATGGCATAAACACCTTCGTGGCAGAAACCACCTTCATCTTGTGGCACAGAGCCTCCACTTGAGCAGCCTTCTCCACAGCGGTCACGAACTCTGCCACAAACACAAATCAGAATAGTATACAGTTCACACTGGTAAACCACGAGTGATTAAACAGTTCACACTGGTAAACCACAAGTGATTAAACAGTTCACACTGGTAAACCACAAGTGATTAAACAGTTCACACTGGTAAACCACGAGTGATTAAACAGTTCACACTGGTAAACCACGAGTGATTAAACAGTTCACACTGGTAAACCATGAGTGATTAAACAGTTCACACTGGTAAACCACGAGTGATACAACAGTTCACACTGGTAAACCACAGGTGAGACAACAGTTCACACTGGTAAACCACAAGTGTGACGTCAGTTCACACTGGTAAACCACGAGTGATACAACAGTTCACACTGGTACACCACGAGTGAGACAACAGTTCACACTGGTAAACCACGAGTGTGACGACAGTTCACACTGGTAAACCACGAGTGTGACGTCAGTTCACACTGGTAAACCACGAGTGATACAACAGTTCACACTGGTACACCACGGGTGAGACAACAGTTCACACTGGTACACCACGGGTGAGACAACAGTTCACACTGGTACACCACGGGTGAGACAACAGTTCACACTGGTAAACCACAAGCGAGACAACAGTTCACACTGGTACACCACGAGTGATACAACAGTTCACACTGGTACACCACGAGTGAGACAACAGTTCACACTGGTACACCACGAGTGAGACAACAGTTCACACTGGTAAACCACGGGTGAGACAACAGTTCACACTGGTAAACCACGGGTGAGACAACAACAGTTCACACCAGTCCTTCAGAAGTTTGTTAGTTTTTCAGACTATGTTCACACATTTTGAGCATGTTACAATGTTGTTAGACGAGTTACCGTGTCCATAGTTTGACGAGTGTGGCCTTGATGATGCCAAGACTCAATGCTCCTCCCACTATACCGCACAGCTGATCGTTTGTCTCGCCATACGAGGTTGTCAGCGGAGACACATAGATGGGGTAGCCTATTGGTTGGTCGCACGAAGAATTGATGATGTTGCGCAGGGCCTGTTTAGCGCACACACAAACAGTACTGTCATTGACTGCTTGCTGTTGGAACACCTTCCTTTATCCCCATTTACCATAACTCCACCTTTAACACATTTTTATATCTACTTCCATTCCATTTTATGGGCGCCATATTTACACGACACTCAACTCTCAGTATTATTATTATTATTATTAGCACCGTGTCTTACTACCCGTTCGGGTTATACGCACTTACGCTAATGTGTAATGGTAGGGTGATTGTGAGATGAAATGTAGGACCTACAGTTTAACGTGGAATCCGAACCACGGTGGAGGATTGGCATTCCATACATTCACAAGATGTATTGTCATAGGTGAAGGAAGGGTTTGGTAATCAGATAAATCTGTGCCGGGACCGAGGATTGAACCTCGACCGCCAGCACAGAAGTCTGACACCTTACCCCTAGACCACCAGGTCACCCAACTCTTAGTAATTGTAGTTGTACGACTGCGAGATTAGCTCAGGTTTGAACCCACAAAAAACGGGTCTTGAGCCATGCACTTTACCCCTAGACGATGACTCACCTGTTTAGCGTTCTGAATGCTTCCTCTCTCCGGGTTGCGGTTTCGGAGGTACACCAGTTCCTGCTGCTGTCCCGCCCACAGGCCCCGAACACACTCCCGGTTGATCTTGATCACTCGGAAACTCAAGTAGCGCTTGTTCAACATTATGATCTTGTACTCGTCTGCACCATCATCTAGAACATGTCTTCAAGACACAAACACTATTAGAGCATTATCTGGCCATGAGTGCCTGCGAGTAGTACTGTACCTGAGTGCCAGAAAGTAGTACTGTACCTGAGTGCCAGCAAGTAGTACTGTACCCGAGTGCCAGCGAGTAGTACTGTACCCGAGTGCCAGCGAGTAGTACTGTACCCGAGTGCCAGCGAGTAGTACTGTACCCGAGTGCCTGCGAGTAGTACTGTATTCGAGTGCCAGCGAGTAGTACTGTATTCGAGTGCCAGCGAGTAGTGCTGTATTCGAGTGCCAGCGAGTAGTGCTGTACCCGAGTGCCAGCGAGTAGTGCTGTACCCGAGTGCCAGCGAGTAGTGCTGTACCCGAGTGCCAGCGAGTAGTGCTGTACCCGAGTGCCAGCGAGTAGTGCTGTACCCGAGTGCCAGCGAGTAGTGCTGTACCCGAGTGCCAGCGAGTAGTGCTGTACCCGAGTGCCAGCGAGTAGTGCTGTACCCGAGTGCCAGCGAGTAGTGCTGTACCCGAGTGCCAGCGAGTAGTGCTGTACCCGAGTGCCAGCGAGTAGTGCTGTACCCGAGTGCCAGCGAGTAGTGCTGTACCCGAGTGCCAGCGAGTAGTGCTGTACCCGAGTGCCAGCGAGTAGTGCTGTACCCGAGTGCCAGCGAGTAGTGCTGTACCCGAGTGCCAGCGAGTAGTGCTGTACCCGAGTGCCAGCGAGTAGTGCTGTACCCGAGTGCCAGCGAGTAGTGCTGTACCCGAGTGCCAGCCAGTAGTGCTGTACCCGAGTGCCAGCGAGTAGTACTGTATTCGAGTGCCAGCCAGTAGTACTGTACCTGAGTGCCAGCAGGGACGGAGTGCCGGAGAGAACAGCGTTCCTCCAAACAGGATCTCCTTCATGAGATATAACCAGTTTCTCTTCATGAGATGATATAGCATCATAGAGCGCTATTGGATCATCGTATTCCTCAGGAGACATGAAGTGGTCCTGTAACAGATGTGTCTTATTTAGTGAAACGATGCAAATCTGTTGTAATATATCAGTTTTATTCTTCCTTGGATTGTGGATGTTGACGTCCTGCTGCCAGCCGCAACTATTGCTTGCACCAAATTTGGCCTTTATTCTGCCCAAAGGCCCATCTACTTGGTATGGGTATTCATTCACCAAATACCCGACCAGTTGACAACAGTACCATTTTTAAAGAGGGTCTTAAACACCTAACTATTCACACCTGCCACTAAGGGCAGTGAATACTACCTTAATATAATCAACTAAGGGCAGTGAATACTACCTTAATATAATCACCGGATATTGGCACCACATTAGACACACAAATCTTTATAATCAAGAAACAGTTACATCAAAGTGAAAAGGGACAACTCAGAAATCCTGCGCAAAACATGCTATTCTCCTGGTCTAGGTCTCTCGTTGACACCCCCCACCCCCTCTCCCATGCTTTTACTGAGAGGATAAAAAAAAACACAACCTTCTCGGTTGAGAACCCAGTTAGTAGTTAATTCCTCGGTAAAAGCCAAGAGTTGAACCCCCGGCCCCAAGCAAAACCCTCGTACACAATCAGCCACGCTCGAACAAGAGACCGCGTTAGTGAGGCTGGGAGAGAAGAGGCGCCTTGGGTGAGACAAGTGAGTGATCCCTTCGATCTTTTCCAATATTTCCTCCTCTCCGTTTTTACACAAAACACGGCTCGAACCGTGATTTGGCTTTCGACTTGGTCATTTCGAAGATTTTCACACACTAGTTAAGACACAAGACTAGGAAATAACATGTCTAGATTATAAACCTGTTGAGCTGGAGTGTATTTAGAATACTCGCTAATGTCCGAGACTGACCTGGTGGAGCTTGAGAGACATCCGGACGCCCGGAGCAACCACGCTCTTCAGTAGCTCCATGTCGGAGAAGATCCATTCATCGCGGACACAAGTTATCCGGAAATCTCCCTTGAAAAGAGCGTGGAGGCCGTACAAGAAGAACTCCACACTAGAAACAATAATGCAAGACAGTTCCGGTCTTTAAAACAATGGAAGATAGGGATTCCAGGAAAACAAAGGTCAAAGGTGACGATGCCGGGAGTCGCTGGGAAGGAGGTTAAGGTGGGGACGCGAGGAAAGTTCAGTAAGAGTTTAATTTTGTTCATGTGGGGATATCACCAGTTGTTGAATATCTGTCAATGTGGCCCAGAATATAACAACTTTTTCTCGGTCATTTAAAATGGTTGTCATCTAATGCCATTATACTCATGAAGGATATTCATGAAATGTTATTATTATTATTATTATTAGCATCCGTTCGGATTATACACACTTACGCTAATGTGTAATGGTAGGGTGATTGAGAGATGAAATGAAGGACCTACAGTTTAACTTGGAATCCGAACCACGGTGGAGGCCTGGCATTCCCCACATTCACAAGATGTCTTGTCAGAGGTGAAGGAATGGTTTGGTATTCATATAAATCTGTGCCGGGACCGAGGATTGAACCCCGGCCGCCAGCATAGGAGTCTGACACCTTACCCCTAGACCGCCAGGTCACCTCACGAAATGTTGATATCATCACATGTTTGTACTGGAGGAACAGAGGCCCTATCTCCCTACATCCTTCCCTTAAGACAGGTTCTCCAGGTCATGATCGTAAGCCGATTCCAGTTTGTGGCCAGGCTAGTTTTGTAAAATCTCTTCCTCGGTTCTTCCATCACTCTCCTTGAGAGGTCCTTTACCCC
>CABFVX010004260.1:0-21106 GCA_902151425.1 Timema shepardi | reverse complement strand
GAGACAGAGCTGAGACAGAGCCGAGTGTCAGCGGAGGGCTCTAGAGCGTATATACGTACCTGGACACAGTGACCCTGTCCTTCACACGAGACAGAGCTGAGACAGAGCCGAGTGTCAGCGGAGGGCTCTAGAGCGTATGTACGTACCTGGACACAGTGTTGTGAGATGCAGCCCCAAGTGTTCTCCTGCCGAGTAGACTCAAAGCGAAACACAACGAAACCAACATCGAGTCTTTGGTTCGATCAACCGACTAGAACAACAAAATAAGACAATGGTTGCTTTAGGTTTCTATTTATATCTACTGTACCTTCTTTCGTAAATAACTAAAACGTACCTCAAAAAGGTAAAAGAGGTTTTCCTTAAAAATATTTATTGTTGTTAGTGGTGTAGTACTGCACCAATCGAGGTACACATTACCTTGTTGTTCTTAATGGCGCAGTACTGGATCCAATCGAGGTACACATTACAAAAACTATTCCTGGTCACTCCAGAAGCTCGAAAGTCGTAGTCCTCGTCGATGTTCATGTTAAACACAGGATCCAGATCTACAAAGTTTTTATCCAGTGTCGGTTCCAGAGCTTCCAGGATTGTCGGAGAGATCAACCACTCCTCCAGTTTGAGAGACCGGACAGCGTAGAAGACGATGCTCTGAAAACATGAGAGAAACCATAACCCACCGTCTAACCTTGTAGTAAGAGCGACTATATTTATAGTAGAAAATAATCGAGGGAGTGCACAAAGCTTCGAAAACTTCCGACTTCGCTTTGAATATTCATCAGCTTCGACTTCGATTAAAAAGTAAAATTCTGGATTAGGTTATTACAAAGCTTCGCGAAAAGATGTGTCCGAAGGTCTCTTTTTAAATGCGAAGCAAATAAAATCAAAACAAATCAAACTAAAAGATCAGCTTTTTGTTATCATTACTTAATACTACTTTTAACTTTTCAACCATCCATTCATTGCATCTTGGATAAAAAAAACAAAGCCCACACCACTATGTTCTCTGCTTATGTTGTACAGTAGCCCCATGACTTCTTTGGTGCTGACTGACAGCTTTGAAAAGTTACCAGACCAAATTATGTATCCCTACGCCGAATCATATGATCTGCAAAAACATGTGTTTAGCAGCTGTCACTTCTGACAGTAAAAATTTAGGTATATACCTAAATGTTGACTGTCAGAAGTCAGCTGTAAACTGTCAGTCAGCACCAAAGAAGCCACGGGGCTACTGTAGATGTCATTTGATAACTAGTTTGTGTTTAGTGACTGTTATACTTCATTTTTTGGTCATTCTATGCCGTTATATACAACACAAATATTTATCAGATAAGGACAAAATCTGTTTATCGTGTTACAATCTGATGTTTTGTTAGTTATAGATAGATGTACAAAGAGGGAGACAGACAAGCAAAAGGAATGAAAATGATATGGCTTTAACAATAAAAAAAGAACGCAGTTCACACTTTACGCTGCTGCCAATGGACAAAGCGGTGATGTGGCCTATCATTCTTCACAAATTTCTTTCTCTTTTGTGTTTTACAGTTGCCTCTAATATGAAGTTGCGTTGCCCATTTTACACTCCCTTCTAGAACTTTCAGTTTTGACTGAATGGAACCTAGGTCGGAGGATTGGTCAATAGGGCTTTCATTACCTCTTTGTCCAGTGGCAGCAGTGTAAAGTGTGAACCCTTCTCTTTTCATTGTGAAGGGCCATATTGTGTCCGTCCCTCATTCTCGAACCTTCTTCCAGATATAACAAAGTATATTCTTGATTAAAAAAGTAGTAACCCAATGTAAAAGAACCTTGATAAATGCTTGCTCTACCTTGACATAGTAGGTGATAAGCACCTTGATAAATGCTTGCTCACCTTGACATAGTAGGTGATAAGCACCTTGATAAATGCTTGCCCACCTTGACATAGTAGGTGATAAGCACCTTGATAAATGTTTGCTCACCTTGACATAGTAGGTGATAAGCACCTTGACATAGTAGGTGATAAGCACCTTGATAAATACTTGCTCACCCTGATATAGGTGATAATCACCTTGATAAATGTTTGCTCATCTTGACATAGTAGGTGATAAGCACCTTGATAGATACTTGCTCACCTTGACATAGTAGGTGATAAGCACCTTGATAAATGCTTGCTCACCTTGACATAGTAGGTGATAAGCACCTTGATAAATGCTTGCTCACCTTGACATAGTAGGTGATAAGCACCTTGGTAAATACTTGCTCACCTTGACATAGTAGGTGATAAGCACCTTGGTAAATACTTGCTCACCTTGACATAGTAGGTGATAAGCACCTTCCTGAAGTCAAACACCTGAAGCATCGAGATGGCGCTATTGTCCGAGATGCTGTATCCCTCAAGGACGTACTTAGTTGCCGTCACTTCCCAGGCCAACCAGCGCTGACTGAACGTAGCATTCATGCTTAGCATATGAGGCAGGTGTCCTGGTTCACAACAACAGCACCCTGCGCGCAAACATCCACCGAGTCTAAATGTGCGTTTGGACGTTATTAACAGTTCCACAATGTCTACAGTACACGCTGTCTGGTGTCTACAGTACGCGCTGTCTGGTGTCTACAGTACGCGCTGTCTGGTGTCTACAGTATGCGATGTCTGGTGTCTACAGTACGCGCTGTCTGGTGTCCACAGTACGCGCTGTCTGGTGTCCACAGTACGCGCTGTCTGGTGTCCACAGTACGCGCTGTCTGGTGTCTACAGTACGCGCTGTCTGGTGTCTACAGTACGCGCTGTCTTGTGTCTACAGTACACGCTGTCTTGTGTCTACAGTACACGCTGTCTTGTGTCTACAGTACGTACTATGTCTGGTGTCTACAGTACGCGCTGTCTTGTGTCTACAGTACGCGCTGTCTTGTGTCTACAGTACGCGCTGTCTTGTGTCTACAGTACGCGCTGTCTGGTGTCTACAGTACGCGCTGTCTGGTGTCTACAGTACGCGCTGTCTGGTGTCTACAGTACGCGCTGTCTGGTGTCTACAGTACACGCTGTCTGGTGTCTACAGTACACGCTGTCTGGTGTCTACAGTACACGCTATCTGGTGTCTACAGTACACGCTATGTATGGTTGTTCTCTCACCGTCATTCTCCTCCACTCCCTCCGATATTGCCTCCACCTCGCGTTGCTGGCAGTATGTGCCACGGAACTCCAAACCGCGCATCTGGAACGTCACCAGTCCGTTCCCAAGCTCGATAACGTGCACCAAACAGTTGAGGTAGTCCGAGGCTAGGACGAAACAGTCGCCTTGGGACACTGGACCCCATCGACCTGAGTCGAACACGAATCAACATACATTGATGTCAAATTACATTCTTCGATTCTAAATTACCTTAATACTAGAATATCTAATACAATTCTTAGAGTTAAAGTTTTTATTATATTTGTAAGAAGGTACAGGAAAGGTGGATAGGGAGGGATGAACACAATATATTTTCTTTGTAGGAGCCATATTGTGTTCGTCCCTTTTATGTGTTTCTATCCACCTTTCTTCTTACAAATATAATACAATTACCTTATAAAGCGAAAAGAGCTTTTTCTTAAAAAGTGGGGGGTGGGGGTTAAAGGGTCAGTTGACCCCCCCTGTGAAAGTTAGAAAATAAAAACAAAAAAAAACAAAATGAAAGTTCAAATTTTAGAAAGAAAATATAACAGATAAATTATAAAAAAAATTTTTTTTATCTTTTTACATGCAGACACCTCTTAAGCCGGGCCCACACGTTTATTTATTGTTCAATATGACTCACGCAAGCGTGGAAAAATGTTTGATTTCGCGTGCGAATATTTGTCGCGCATAGCTAGTAACAAACATTGTTCCTCATAGAGACGGTAGACTACCACACATAGTAATAATAATAATAATATTTAGCACCGCGTCTTACTACCCGTTCTGGGTTATACGCTTTAAGTACTAATTACTCTAATGGATTAGGAATTGGGAAGGTTAAATTAGAGGAAGTGAACCCGCATTTGCGTGGGGGGAGAGTGGAAAACCATTTAAGAAAAACCACCCCCAGTTCACCCGACCGAGATTCGAACCTCGATCTCCCAGTCCTCAGCAGTCGAGGTCAACACGACAAGCGCGTTACCACACGTTAAAGAAGACTAATAATCGCCCGAGAGCAGTTGGTCCACGAATACCGAATATTGGGTATGTGTGGACAGCTGGAGCAGCGGAACTATGGGGGACTATGCCCCCCTGGAATATCCCCCCCTAGATATATTTCAAATCCTCCGATATTATCAAATAGGAAGTTGAAAGATGACCTTAAATCAAACTCCAAATGATTTCTAGATGAATTCTACTGTCAAAAATTTGCCGGACAACATCGCTTCAAATAACTACAAGACTAGAGATATCTAGCTGGCAGAAAATGTCAAGGGAGGAAAGCTCTGAATAACTTCCAAGGTCATCCAAATTTCATAAATGTCTAAGAGGAGGACAACTCTAAATAGCTTCTAGACGCATGTCATTTTGAAGAATTTTCAGGTGAGGACCAACCTAAATAACCTAGTTTCTGAAATGATTCGAATTTTCAAAGTTTTGTCGATGGAAGACCACTTCAAAGATTATCTTCTAGAAATTTAAGCATTTGACAACACATGCGCGCTACAGCCAGAAGCTAGCAGACAGCTTCATTGGCCATTGTGAGATTTGAAATAACTCTTTAATGTAAAGTTTGTATCGATGTATTGGATTGTTCCACGGCACAGCACTATAATCTGAAAACAACCATCGGGAGAATCATCTAGAATATATGTCTATCTACTAGAAAATAAAATAGTTGATAGTCAGCTGTTTTACACTAGCATTGCAATGCATCATGGGTCAACTTAAAGTGTGTGTGTGTGAATCACTGCGCAGATTCTGATTTATATTTTTCGGTGAACGTGTGAATCAAGCTTAAGAGCTCTCAAACAAATTTCAGTTTAAAAAAAAATATTTAAGGATACGATTCTCAGATCCTTGAATCTCCCTAAGGATTTGACGGCAAATCCCTACTATTTTACCCTTTTTTTGGTTCTTTTTTTTGTTGCTGATACATTATAATTTGATAGATAAATAACATTTTTCATCAAAGAATGGGTTTGATCATGCACAAGAATTGAAATTTTAAGATTTCAGAAATCAGAATCAATAATTGAGGTTAAAATTTACCAAACAAAATCAAGCCTTGTGATGTTAACATCTCATGTTTTTTACTACCCACGTGAATGATACACACGTGTACTAACTACTGAATGATACACACATGTACTAACTACTGAATGATACACACGTGCACTAACTACACTAATGTTTTAAGGATGAGTAAAGTTAAATGTATATAAACGTACCCGCATTTGTGTGGAGAGAGAGTGGAAAACCACTTAGACATAGCCGCCACTCTCAATTCTAACCTCGATCTTGTTATTAGAGTGCCATTACAATGAACTCACCCATGACCAGGTCTCCGCACAACGAGTGCTGCAGGGATCGAGTCAAGTGCTCGTAGAAGATGGAGTTGAGGTTGTTGTCGTCAGCGCCCAAGTTGCGCTCCAAGTGCGAGGACAGTCGAGTGTTGGAGTGGTCCACTCGACGTGTGTTATAGTCTCGCTCCCAGAACTTGACCGGCCGCACATACGACGCTAGGAAGATGGCCGAACCTAGGAACGGGTTGAGGGGCGTCGAAAGAACGGCGGACACTGCGGCCTGGACGAACAACATGGCGGAGTGGGGAACGGAGAACGGCTGCGCGAACGCGTGGAAGGCCGAACCCCACGTGATCTGCCAGGGTGCTATGTAAGTGACGACAAACTGCACCTAGAGGACAACATACAACAATCGGTGACGTTGTTAACGCCAAAAAACCATCCGACAGGGAGTTTAATAAGCATTTCTTATAAAGAGCCTCATCCAACAATTAGACTATGTTACTAGATCTACTTTCATGTGTCCATACGCCAAATTACATCATCTGCACACCCATATGTTGAACATTCGTCACTTTAGACACGCTCAAAGCTCAATTGTGTATATTATCAACACACAAAACAGTGCATACAGTTCAAATTAGGCGTTAACAATTATGACAGCTAAAACACTAAATTTATGTTCAATCATCGCTGATTAGAGCCGTCAGAAATTAAGAGGTATACGAAAAAATCTGAAGTAATTGGATTGCACGTTGTGATAATAACTGTATTTATCAGAATAAAACAAAATATTACATGCAATTGTGTGATATGACATTTACTATGTGAATTTAGGTCGTAAAGATGTATACATAACAATATATATTTTTTAAAACATCAACCAACTAATAAAAAATATTCAATATTTGATTATTATTATTATTATTATCATCATCACCGCGTCTTACTACCGGTTCGGGTTGCACGCACTTACACTAACGTGTAGTGGTAGGGTGATTGTGAGATGAAATGGAGGACCTACCTCTAGACCGCCAGGTCACCTTGATTCAACTTATATAATATTCAATATATCAGATTCTAATTTGCTTTGAATTAAAAAAGTGGACTTTGCAAACCCTTCAGTCAAATTATATGAAAAAAACAAAACAATACACAAGCCCCTGAGAGTGACTTTCAATCAACGTTTGCAACGAAAAATAAATATTAAGTGCTCGAAAAGAAGGAAATAGAAGTGCTACCTTGAGCAGAAACTCGTACGCCTTGCTGAAGATGACGCTCATCACAAAGTAGTCCACCAGAAAGGTCTCACTCGAGTGATGATAGTCGAGCTGGAAGAATAAGACCGCAAACACCAGGACCAAGTACTGGGAGGAGGTGTCCGAGAAGGACCCTCTCAGACACTTCAACCCGCACATCGTGACCACCAGGGAGCCACCTAGAGGCCCTAACTTCCTGGCCACGTCCGGTGAGTCTTGCGTGAGGGCGCCGATGAACAGCACAGGGTACAGAACATTGCGTTCCACAAAACACAAGTATACGTACGCCTATAACACAACATTACGACATTATACCGGCGATCTAAGATACGAGGTTGTGTAACTTGGGGTGGCTAGAAACTTCCAAACTTTGATTTGGCTTCGTGAATGGTATCGGGCTTTAATAAGTACAAAGCTTCCAAAAAAAAAACATTTACAGGTATATTAAATGTTCAATTACTTTTACATTCATTACTGTTTACATCCAGTTTTTATTCAAGTCATACTTTCCCCTACCGGCTGGCTAGGACTATCGTAGCTTCATATTCCTTAAGACTAGGACAGGCACAACATCCAGTCCCCAGCCGTTAATTTATCTATGTGAAAGGGTAAATCCATATTTTCACCAATAATAAAAGTTCGGCCATGCCAGGAATCGAACCTGGGACCGTTGGCTCGGCAGGAAAACACACTACCGACTGAGCTAAGGTGCCGAACCTACCAACCAGACCCCAGACCAGTAATTTAACATTTAACTGAATGCATTAATGTTAACATTTAGTTACTATTGGTATTTTATTTCACTCTATTATATTTATATTTATTATGTTCATAGTTTTTTTTCAAAGATTCAGATTCGAGATTTGAAGGTAAATTGGAGATTCAGATTCATAAAAAAATGGATTAAGCCCAACTTTAAAGTTATATAATCACAATGTTAATTCAAACATAACACCATGAACAAAAAATATTCAAGATTTGATTTTGCTTCGAAAATATTTCAAATTAACTTCGGGTTCGCCTCGAATTGAAATATGAAGTTTGCACATCTCTATGTGTAGCCATAGTTTCGTGACATCCATAGGATGATAGTAAGTCTCACCTTCTCAAACCACATCACCCTGGCGGCGTCTCGCACCTCAAACTGTCCGTGTTCGTGGGAACGGAAAACGGGCCTCGCGAGACACAGCCACGGCAGTTGTTTCCGGAGCTGCGGGAAGATGTAGTGCAGCAGAAACCCCAGGACACCCGCGACAGCGTAGAGGACGGGGTTCAGGTCCGGTTGCAGCACTGTGAACACGGTGCTACAGTGGACTCCAAACACAAACACCGCCACGAGCACGCAGACTATGAGGTCAGACTTGAGACGAGCGTGCACCGTGTACTGGAGCTTCACAGGGAGCGGATCCACCAACTCTTTCTTCTCCTGTTCACCGCACTTGGGTTCGTTCGATACCGACACCTGTTTGGTTTCCTCCCCGCCGCGTCTGGGGGGTAAGTCCTCGTACAGATCAAGAGGCGGCCACAGTTGGCTCTTCACGATGCTCCACAGAGCAGACGGGTCGCTGGCGCTACGGCTCAGGTGGTACGACGTCCCGACTAGCAGTCCACAGAATATAGAGAAGAGGATGTGTTGGGAGGATTTGGGCTCGACGAGCGCACCGTACGCGAACCCGTAGAGGAACCCGACCGCGACGAGGCTCCTGCACACGCAGTAGGTCGCGGCGAGAAGGCTGGAGGTGGCATTTCCCCCAAACACATGCATGTCCACCTGCTCTAGCAAGTACATGAGGAAAGTGTTGACTTGAGGGAAAAACCCAAAGCTAAACATCACCGGGAACAGAAGTAGTAAATACGTAAGGTAGTCTCGCGCCAACTTGACCGGTTCTTTACTCGAGAAGTACACACCGTACAAGGTGGAGTGCGTATGGAACGCATTGTTTTGTAAGCCGTCGAAGAGGAGGATGAGCGCACCGCACACGCAGAAATACACAGGTCTACTGAACGCAACCACTCTATTGAACCCGTGAGTGGGCGAAGACGCGTCGGGCTGGACACTTTTTAGCAAGGAATATTGACAGCCTGCTATTACGAAACAAAAAATAAACGCGAAAATATCCCTAAAGAACCCCATCTGTAAGAGAAGTGATCCAAACACAGCCACGGCGATGGCAAGAAAAATACCTAAGAGAGTTTCGCCCCAAGTTAAGTTCCTGTCTAATAGCGCCAGCAGCGCCAGGCGGTCCAAGTGGATCTTTATGTGCGTACACGGCGTGAGGTGGTACTTGTAATAATGGCGCGGCCGGCTCACTGGTTCCTCCACACACCTGAACGCTCTGTTCCTGGTGATGATGATGTCCGTGTCGGTCTCACCCAGGGAACTGGACGGAGGCGCGATAGTGCTAGCGTCCCCGTGGGAGCGCAACGCTGCCTGGTTGTGTTCCACCATGGTCTCCTTCAGGATATAAAGGGGGCTCTGATGCGAAGAGGGGGGCATGACAGCCTCCAAGGTGTACACACAGCTCGGGAGATAGTTGGATGGAATCTTGCCGCTGGCCGGTGTGTCTGACGAGTTGAGCGACATGGACGAGTTGCTCAACAGATCAACACAGGGGTAGTCCCACGAGTCCACCTGGCTCGGGCCTTGTCTCAGGAGAGAGCTCAGGAGCTTGCCGTTGGCCGCCAGGGGCATCACCCCCGTGTTGGCCGTGCCCATGCCCTTCTCGTTGAACGTGTAGGATAGCCAGTTACCGTGCTCGTCGCGGAAACAGTGGACCGCGCCCTCTGTTGTGTCGTCGTGGGACGTGGCGATGTGCGTGCCGGAACCGGAATTAATTACAGACGCCAGCGCGGCGATGGAGACGGAGGACGCTGAAACAGACTGGCCGGTATCTCGAGTAACCCCGCGAGACCTGAACAAAACATTTTAAGTTATCAGTAACAATTACAATTTTAGGAGGGCAAATCAAAATATGTTTGATCAATCAGAATCAACAATTTAGAGAAATTTGTGTTATGAAAATACGATTAGATCTACAAAATTTGGGGAGACCGGGGTTTGAATCAGTCGGGTGTTTGAGGGTGGGTTTTCCTAAATGGTTTCCCACTCTCCCTCCAAGCAAATGTGGGTTCATTATCTCATCCTTACTCCAGTAGCATATTTAATATACAAGTGTACAACCCATACAGGAAATGAGACATTCTCAACAGATGTGAGCGTGTTAAGATGGTGTAGGAACTCACCGGTGAGTCCTGGATGAGCGCTTGAGTCGGCGGTGGCGAGTGTGGCAGCCGGCCAACACGGCCTCCTGCATGGTGGGAGGGGCAGTGTCCCTGCGCGAGGCCAGAAACGCAGCCAGGAGTGGTATGGCTGGAGGGGGCAGCAAGGAGCTCAGCTCGGTATTGGATCCTGAAGAGGAGGCTGCCTCGCCACTCAGTCTGGCCACCACCTGGCGGCTCTTGTCGGTGGTCAGCCTGACAATAGACGGTAAGCAACCTTCATCAAGAGGGTTGATATGGTATGGGCATGTAAAGAGGAGATAATACCAAAGAAAATGGAGATGAATGTAGGAAAAAGAACAAAAGGGAGAGCAAGATAGATGGCAAGTGAGAGAAGATGAATGGAGGCAATTTTGAGGAAGAAGAATGGATTGGAGATATTTTACTGCACTAACCCAACCAAAGCTGGAAACAGTTGATGATATCAATGATCCAATGTACAAGGTTGAGATCTGACGTCCATGCGCTTACAACTGGATTACCTTTATTTACAATAATACAATAGCAAACACACTAATAATTAGTTAGTAGCAATTCATTCATTATTATTATTACTATCACCGCGTCTTACTACCCGTTCGGGTTATACGCACTTACGCTAATGTGTAATGGTAGGGTTTAACGTGGGATCCGAACCACGGTGGAGGCCTGGCATTCCCCACATTCACAAGATGTCTTGTCAGAGGTTGAAGGAAGGGTTTGGTAATCAGATAAATCTGTGCCGGGACAGAGGATTGAACCCCGGACCTCCGGCACAGAAGTCCGACACCTTACCCCCTAGACCGCCAGGTCACCAATTCATTCATCCTTTTCTCATGCTCCTAACAAGATGTCATATTATTCCTTCAGTTTAGTTATTGGCCGAGACTGTGTCTTGTCACCTTGAGTGGTTGGTGGCAGAAAGTCTTGCCCTCCCTAGTCTCAACGTCGAGGGCTGGACAGAAGACGATGCTAGGGGATCTTCCAGCTTGATGACATTCAGAGTTTGGTCCAGGGATTCCAAATCCCCCAGTTCTCCTGTAACACGACACAATACACGATACTCGAGTGATCGGGGACCATACACAGTATGAGAGTGACACAAGACTACGTATGACTGACTCACGTTCTCGTTTCCGCGAAGGCCGTCGCAGTTTCCTCCTCTCCGGCTCGCACTTCAACATCCTCCCGTCGACAGTTTCTCTACCTGCGATATAATGCCTCCCATGTTTATTTTTTACATACAAAATTTAGCCGTAAAGGTATTGAGACCTAGGTCAGGGATTGGGTGATAACAATACCCTAGACTTTCTTTGAGACTTACAGTTCCTCTTTGTCCAGTGGCAGCAGTGTTGTGTGAACTGTGAGTTCCTATCCCACTTTTTTGTACCTTCTTCCATCAGAACAAAATTTATATCAAAAAGTGGAAATAAGTTGTCCCTAAAAGAGCTAGCCATGTTTCTATTTGTTGCACCATAATCTGTATCAACGAAATAAAGGGTTCTGTGGAGAGCATTACACTGCACACTGAGGGCCGACATTAATAGCCCTTGGGAACAAACAAGTGCACCTCCAAGCTGAACTTTAAATTCACTAAAAACTGGGCCGGAAAAAATAAAATTAGATTCTGTTTGTATCTGTTTGAAATTCCAATTCTTTGTGTGGTTGCACTGGGTATTTCTGCTAATGATTAAATAAGAGTGGATTTGTCCCAATTTTAAACGAAAATTAAATTTTCATCCAACAACTTTTTATACAGAGATCAGACTTTATATTTAACAATGTTTGATCATTTTGTTCCCCCACAAATCGGGGATTTGTAGAAATTGTTGACGATAGTACCAACCTGCTGTATTAAGTCTGCGCTTGGGGATAGCCCCCTGGCTGCAGCGTCCCTCGACGGGGGTCCCCAGTAGGGGTGCCCCGTTGGCGCACGGGAGGAGTTTCAACACCTCGTGGTTGTCCACACTGACAGTGGTGCTTGAACTGCCCGAGTCCGTCTCCTTGGCTGGAACAAGCGGGTCATTCTCCGAGTACTTGTTCAAACAGTGGGTGCTTACCGAGGCGCTTTTGTTCGCCGAGTACTTACCAAGGTTCTCTTGTTCACTGTCGGTGTGCTCAAACAACCAATCCAAGCCCATGATGCTCGGGACATCTGCTGACGAGTTCAATGTGTCCCCAACGTGTTCTGTTGGGCAAATCACAATCACACCGAGACTTCAATATTACTATTATTATTATTAGCACCGCATCTTACTACCCGTTCGGGTTATACGCACTTACACTAATGTGTAATGGTAGGGTGATTGTGAGATGAAATGGAGGACCTACAGTTTAACGTGGGATCCGAACCACGGTGAAGGCCTGACATTCCCCACATTCACAAGTTGTCTTGTCAGAGGTGAAGGAAGGGTTTGGTAATCAGATAAACCTGTGCCGGGACCGAGGATTGAACCCCGGCCGCCAGCACAGAAGTCTGACACCTTGCCCCTAGACCGCCAGGTACCAATGAATATTGATGTGGGGAATCTACGTGAACTCAACATGTCTCACCTGACTTGTGCTTGGCGTCACTGCTGACGCTCCCCGTCAAACTGTCAGAGCTATCAGCTGCTCCCACTTCGAGCGAGCTCAAGCTCATCACGTGTTGGTTCGAATCCTCGTGGCGCACCAAGAGCGGCGATCTGGATCCGCCCACGACCGTTTCGTCCTCGTCACTATTGGCCCGCAGGGTAGCCCCGGGCTCGTCCGAATGTTCGGCGATTGGGTACACTATCTCGCTGCCTCCGTAGCTGTAGTAGGGTGAGAGGGGGGGAGGCGGCGGACAGCAAGTGTCCAAGGTCGAACTCCGGATCCTCCGGACGTGACGGAGATTGTGCTGCTTCCAGTAGACCAAACCTGCGATACGGGAGAGTTAATATAATCGCTAATCAACTACTGTATTAAAATGTTAAGAGTAAACCAAGATTCAAAAACTTCAACTTAGATTCGGATATTCAATACACATTTAAGTTATATTTTTGTCATTTTGTGTGTTTGTGTAAATCACCAAGTTAAGTTCCGTCTAACAAAAATGTACGATAATTAAAACACAAGCTATGACAGTAGTTTAATTTATCAGTGACAAAAAATATGTCAATCATGTTCTTTTTTTGTTTTTGTATTTTTAATACCACCAGGGTTTGTCTGCTTGACATGTCTGGCGTTGGCCGACCTCTGAGGTTAGGGCACCGTGTAGTTGAGGTTACGTTACCCCGATGAGATGATGGTGATGTGCCAGTAGATGTGTTAAACCCAACAAAAGCTGAAATAATCAGGCCATGGCAACAACTGGGAGGAATATCCTTAGTACCGCCAGGAATCGAACCTGAGACCTTTAGATTAGTAGTCAGGAACACTGACCATTAGACCAAGAAGCCGGCCATGTTGATAATGTTTGCAATAACATTTTGCAAATTATATTCAAAATCTATTTTGCATCTAATTGCATTAAATGTTTTTTTTTTAAATACTCAAATCAATCGATTTGCCTTTGGTTATATTTCATATTATTCGATCAAGCTGGGTTGACACTGTCAGAGTACACTCGGAAAAGCGAACTCGAAAGATGTGTACACGGTCAGTCTGATCAGAGCATACACAGGTGTGTACACGCTCAATCTGACCAGAGCATACACAGGTGTGTACACACTCAATCTGACCAGAGCATACACAGGTGTGTACACGCTCAATCTGACCAGAGCATACACAGGTGTGTACACACTCAACCTGACCAGAGCATACACAGGTGTGTACACACTCAATCTGACCAGAGCATACACAGGTGTGTACACGCTCAATCTGATCAGAGCATACACAGGTGTGTACACGCTCAATCTGACCAGAGCATACACAGGTGTGTACACGCTCAATCTCACCAGAGCATACACAGGTGTGTACACGCTCAATCTGATCAGAGCATACACAGGTGTGTACACACTCAATCTCACCAGAGCATACACAGGTGTGTACACGCTCAATCTGACCAGAGCATACACAGGTGTGTACACACTCAATCTCACCAGAGCATACACAGGTGTGTACACACTCAATCTCACCAGAGCATACGCAGGTGGTGACCATATAACTTGGTCCAAGCACACTCCTGAGCGTGTGCGGTACTCGAGTGTACGCTAATCGTGTCAACCTAGCTTTAGACTTCAATTAAAGTTAAAGTTGTCAACTTTGCAAACCTCTTTAAAGATTTTTCCTGATTACGATACATTCCAGTTTGAAGAAAGTTCCACTTTTTATTCGGGTACTTATCCAATTATGTACATTCCATGACCTATACAAAAATATTCATGGCTAAAAAAAAGTATGGGTTGTTAAATTAGGTAAAAATTATAATTTCTTCGTTGATGCAATACAAGACTAAAGATCAGATAATATTAAGACAAAAGAGAGTTGAAGAAATGCCTGATAAGCCATCAGCCACCAATAAAACTTCCTTACGTGCCAAAAAAAATATTAATTCTTCCCTAAGATTGAGAGTTTGATTTAAAATTTCATAACTTCTGATTTTTCTTATTTCTGAACTATTTCATCACCGGTGAAAAGTTGAAAGTATAACCTGGTTTTGATCAAAGGTCCCGAAAAATGAACTTGGCTAACAAAATCCATGACCTGTCAGTTAATTTCATGACTTTCATGACCAAAATCTGATTTCATGACTTTCATGACTCACATGACCTGTAGTACTTAATAATAATAATAATACTTAGCACTGCGTCCTACTACCCATTCGGGTTATACGCCTAAGCACTATTTACGCTAACGGGTTAGGTATTGGGTTGGGATGGTTGAATTTAGAGGAAGTGAACCCGCATTTGCGTGAAGGAAGAGTGGAAAAACCACCCCAGTTCAGCTGAGCGAGATTCAAACCTCGATCTCCCTGTCCTCGGCAGTCTAGCTCAACACGAAACTAGCTGAGGTGGGTACATGACCTGTTGACAACCTGTTTGTTCAAAAGTCACGAAAGAAGAGTGGAGCCCAACCAGAGGGCACAAGTGTGACCATACCCTTCTCCTTGACTGTGGACCCGTTCCCTGCCTCCATCATGTACCCAAGCTCCAGGGACCCAGTGGGCATGATAGACAGGGTACCAGTACCGGGGAGAAACCCGTAGCTAGACTCGGACACGTTGGAAAAGCGTCGGGGGGCGCTCGAGATGAGAGGCGCACATTCCTGAAACAAGAGAGTATATTAACATTCATCACCGAGTGGGGCGGAACGTCGAAGCTAGGCCGTGTTTTTACGTAGGTGAGACGTCACCAGAGGCGAGCAAATACTCAAAATTTCTAATATTCTCAAATATCATGTTCTGAATTATTCCTATTTGAACTTTGGATATAGAATTTCTAATTATTTGGAATTTTCGATATACCTAGTATTAGTTTATAAAATGAAAAGTTGCTTGACGGGTTGGAAATGTACAATAATGTTAAGTAAGTGATGGTGAAGGAAGCCGACCTTAAAAGAGAGCAGTTAGAACTAGATATAAAAACACACTTTCTTTTCTTCTTCAACTATTACAATACAATTTTACATTCAAACATTGTTTTAAATTTTCATAAATATTCCTTTTATATTTGAAGAGAGACATTGAAAAATCACAACGAAAGATACGCAATGCAGTAATAAATACCAAGTTGTAACAAGACTTTATTAACTATTCAATTCCAAATTTTAAAAATCTTTTACGCATTTAAAAATTGTAAATATGTATTTTAAAAAGTGTTAAGTGTTTTAAAAATAATTTAGAATGTGATCATAAAATTGCTTTATAAAAAATACTATAATTTTAACACTAACAAAATAGATCTAGTGTATTAATTTTGCACATTTGAGTGATTTTAACTATAGCTACTTACATAATATAAACTAAAAATAAGTAATTTACAGAACTTACGTAATTTAAATAGTAAACCTTTGACATCAGAAAAAAAACCTTCTAGAATATTTAATAGTAATAAATGACTTCTATAGCCCTCCAAAGTATATTTGTGAATACCACTATCCGAGTCTTGTCCGCGTCCGTTTCCTTGGGCTCCGCCGATTCTGTAGACGACACTTTCCTCAGGGCAGATTTCTTCAAACTGGGTCTGATCATGTTTTCATCCACTGAGATCTGGACGTCCTTGTAAAGAGTCGAGTGTACGCTGTCTGGGAAATAAATAGACCGACGGTTAGATACTTACCGAGTCAGTAAACAGGAACATGATACTATTTATTTATTTATTATTATTAGCACCACGTCTTACTACCCGTTCAAGTTATACGCACTTACGCTAATGTGTAATGGTAGGGTGATTGTGAGATGAAATGGAGGACATACAGTTTAACGTGGGATCCGAACCACGGTGGAGGCCTGGCATTCCCCACATTCACAAGATGTCTTGTCAGAGGTGAAGGAAGGGTTTGGTAATCAGATAAATCTGTGCCGGGACCGAGGATTGAACCCCGGCCGCCAGCATAGGAGTCTGACACCTTACCCCTAGACCGCCAGGTCACCTCAGGAACATGATAGTTCCATGAAACAGCTACACGAGTCACAGATATAAGATAACCAAAGTTGAAATGAGGCAGCCAGTATTTACGTCCGACCAGAGTGGAGTGTCGTTACCTGGCT
This sequence comes from Timema shepardi, assembly GCA_902151425.1. Taxonomy (NCBI): domain Eukaryota; kingdom Metazoa; phylum Arthropoda; class Insecta; order Phasmatodea; family Timematidae; genus Timema; species Timema shepardi. The sequence continues at coordinate 4,482 of CABFVX010004260.1, read as the reverse complement.
GCTTGTTTACGGCTCGTGTTTCAACCCCACTGTCAGCTCTAGAGGATGTCGCTTGGTCCGCAGCGGGTCGCAAAGACTCCTCGCTGCTCTCGGAACTGTTCTTACGGTGCACGTCCACCTTCAGATCTAGGATACAACCAACACATTACTCCCCGGTCGACTACACGTCATCATCACTCAGACCCTTGCCGCGTGACACTGGTTGTCCGTACCTATCGTACTGCTGGCGGGTTTGAAGCCAGCGTTCTCTGCGGGATACTCCGAGGAGTTGATGCTGTCTGCGTCGGTCCCAGCATGCACCTCAACAAACGAGTTGCGAGAACTACATCCCGCCGGACTCTCTCTCTTCTCCCCGAGAACCTGCAGTTCAATACCTTCTTCGTCCCTTAAAACAAGAGGCAATGTATTAGGTTAAGAGTCGGTCACCGAGCCGTTGTCACTAGTCTGTAGGACGTTCATCTACCTCCTGGTTTTCCCTCCTTTGAGAGCCATCCTCCTGCGCTCGCTCTCTGGTCGGTCGCTCTCTTGCGCCTCCTCTATGCACTCGGACGTATCATACATGTGGTGGAGCCCCAAGTTTGCCAACTTGAGAATAGTGAAGAGCAGGGCTATCGTAGAACAATACACGCCCCAGACAAACATTGTCGCTGGGAAGTACTGGAAAAAAGGATATTTTTAACCGTTATTCAGCGTGACTTCTTCACTGACACACCAATAATGAAGTATTAACTTGTTACATCACACGGAGCTTTGTCCGAAATGTCCACAGAGTCGAGCAAAATATGAAACAAAAGTCAAACATTGATACACAATTACAAACAAAGTCTGTATCAAAGTTTTACTTCAAAAATAGTAAATTATAGGCAATAGTCCTAAAGCTCAACCAAATAACTTCCTTTTGATAACAGTAACATACATGAAGATTTTGTTTTTTTCCCCCACCTTGTCCCGGTAACTTTTTTTGTAACCGCGTCTTACTACCTGATCAGGTTATGTGTATATGTGATAATTACTCCAATGGGATAGGGATTAGGAAGGAACCATTTTGGAGGTAATATACCCACATTTGCATGGGAAGAGAGTGGGAAACAATTTAGGGGGGAAAACCTCTCTCAATTCACCTGACCAGGATTCGAACCCCGACTTCTCTGTCATCAGAAAGCCAGTTTAAAGGATGAGGAAGGTGGAATTTGAGAGTAAATATACTCACATGTGTTTGGGAATATTTATGTCAGGGAAGTCAAACTTGCTGCCCATCTAATGATATGATGTGTTAGGGAAGTCAAACTTGCTGCCCATCTAATGATATGATGTGTTAGGGAAGTCAAACTTGCTGCCCATCTAATGATATGATGTGTTAGGGAAGTCAAACTTGCTGCCCATCTAATGATATGATGTGTTAGGGAAGTCAAACTTGCTGCCCATCTAATGATATGTTGTGTTAGGGAAGTCAAACTTGCTGCCCATCTAATGATATGTTGTGTGGTCTTTGTAATGAGTTTAAACAGATTATCCTCCATAAGACTTTGAGAAATACACCAGTTAGGAATGTTGTAAATTGTCACATTTAAATGCCTTAAATTCCAAACCTTTCGCAGATGGGTCAAAACTTATAAGAAATTACTTGCTCAATAGTGAATTATTATTATTATTATTAGCACCTCGTCTTACTACCCGTTCGGGTTATACGCACTTACGCTAATGTGTAATGGTAGGGTGATTGTGAGATGAAATGGAGGACCTACAGTTTAACGTGGGATCCGAACCACGGTGGAGGCCTGGCATTCCCCACATTCACAAGATGTCTTGTCAGAGGTGAAGGAAGGGTTTGGTAATCAGATAGATCTGTGCCGGGACCGAGGATTGAACCCTGGCCACCAGTATAGAAGTCTGACACCTTACCCCTAGACCACCAGGTCACCCTCTTAGCCAATGTTAACGAACCTTCAGTTCAACATGATGCAGTTAACCTAACGTTCACGAGTTGTCATGTTACGTGAATGTTAAGTGAAGGGTACCGTGTGTTCAGACAATAATGTCGCAAACAATGCCTGCAGAGCTATTTAATACTTCATTTGTTTGGTATAGTTTATCCGCCTCTCACAATCTCCAACACTCTATTTGTCTCAAGTACTTGTAACCTGATCAGCCTTGAACACTTAGGCTCTTAATTTAGTGAACAGCTTTTTGCATCCAAATTTACTGTTTTTTTTTAACTCAACTTGTTATGTTACATAACATGGAACCTGATCGCACACTAGTTTATTTACATCAACTCATGAGAAAGTTTAACGTGAACTTATAGTTTATCGTGATCATGGCATGAGGATATGGCAACTATACATAATATATATCTTAAGAGCCACCAAGCCTTGTCCACAGAGTCTGTAAGCTCCACATCCGTAAAATCCTTGGAAATTAAAATCACGTCTACGCAATCTGTAATCGCATAACTGTGCCGGCCAATGAGAAAATTGGAAACAGCCTCCAATTATACTCTTTGAAAGAAAACCTTCTAGAGCTGGACGCAGACAGACATTATCTGTGAATCAGATATCCCAGTTGAACAATATTAACACAACTACACGACATATGTTGATAAAATGTCTAGAATGGGCTACATTTGAAAGGTAGGTCAAGTGCAGTCACAGATAATATATTTAAAATATGAACCAGTTGGTTTAGTTGCTATGATAGTGCCATTAGTGCTTTCATTCAGAGGCATGTGCGTGCTTACATTGCTATGATTGGCTGTCCTTGGCAGCGTTGACTAGTCCTTAAGACAGTTATTATTATTATTATTATTAGCACCGCGTCTTACTACCCGTTCGGGCTATACGCACTTACGCTAATGTGTAATGGTAGGGTGATTGTGAGATGAAATGGAGGACCTACAGTTTAACGTGGAATCCGAACCACGGTGGAGGCCTGGCATTCCCCACATTCACAAGATGTCTTGTCAGAGGTGAAGGAAGGGTTTGGTAATCAGATAAATCTGTGCCGGAACCGAGGATTGAGCCCCGGACCCCCAGCACAGAAGTCTGACACCTTACCCCCTAGACCGCCAGGTCACCCTTTAAGACAGTTAAAGTTGATTAAACTTTTATGTAGTGAAAAGGACTAAGGAATTAAGGATGAGGACTCTGTGTACAGTCCAAGCTGTTTGGTGTCAATCTCTTAAGGAGTACTTCGCACTTTAACAGATACAAAGTATGTAGATGGGACTTAAGGATATTACCTAACGTGTTATTGAACCTGTATGCTCGAGTGGGCTTAACTTGTACATTATCAAAATGTAAGAACAGTAAACGAAATCGTGTCTATTAGGTATTTATTGCAGGTCAGTACTTTGACCCCTTTAACCTATTTTTAATGCCAGGTTTTCACCTGAATCAACAAAATAATGCATGAACGAAACAGAGCAGCAACATAACTAAGCTAATTTAAAACTACTCACCAAATATATGGTAAAAGGTAGACATAACAAGAAAAGCCAAATGTACAGGTGAAATGTGTTGCAGAAAATATCTTGATGGGGGTCGTAAAACCAACCTCCCGTAAGGGAGGCCCACACTCCCTGGCGCAAAATTTCAAGCGTTTGTGAACCCATGATTGTATAACTTCATCTTAAAGTACATTTTTCAAAAATATAATGATTTTTAGTTACAAGGACTAGACATTCGACTCGAGAGAGCCATCAAACTGCGTAACTTCAATTTCCCCCATTTTGGAAATAACTTTGTTCATGTGGTATTCTTTCGACCAATCAAAACGTTTGTCACGCCTTGTTTTATTCGTAAAAGAAATCATTGACTGTATATTTATTTAGACTTGAACAGCCATAATAATACCCTAAAAAACAGCACGAATGAAATCTATGGTATTGATACATGATGTAGGAACATCAAAACAATAATGTAGATAAATGATTTGTGATTTTAAAGAATTCCAAATATTTCAGGCAATGAGATTAGACACAATTATTGTAACTTTCACCTAATAAATCGTAACGGTTTTAATTTATTTATTAAGAAGTTTAATCAATACACCCGACTGCGATTAAATTAAATATTGGTACCTAAAGAATTACAATTTATCTCCTTGAAAAAAACTCTGAATTGTGATTTTACTTACTTACTTTATGGCACCAGGAACCTTTTTTTTTTGCACCACGTTTTATAACTGTCCAGGTTATACGCGTATTTACTAGTTACGCTAATGAGTTAGGGATGAGGAAGGCTGAATTTAGAGGAAGTGTACCTAACTTGCTTGGAGGGAGAGTGAGCCTGCTCCATTTCTCCTACCTCAATCGTTTCTAATCCGAAGCAAAATGTAACCTTTCCTTAATACCCTCATACCTCTCTTTTTCTACTTGGTCTCTCTCAGGCCCAGGAGATCCACTCTCCTCTCATCCATCATGTTCACGATATCATCCTCTCTCCTCCCATCCATCATGTCCACGATATCCTCCTCTCTCCTACC
>CABFVX010004259.1:33963-69101 GCA_902151425.1 Timema shepardi | reverse complement strand
CGCGTCTTACTACCCGTTCGGTTTATACGCTTTAAGTACTAATTACGCTAATTGATTGGGAATTGGGAAGGTTGAATTAGAGGAAGTGGACCCGCATTTGCGTGGATGGAGAGTGGAAAACCATTTATGAAAAACCACCCCCAGTTCACCTGACCGAGATTCGAACCTCGATCTCCCCGTCCTCAGCAGTCGGGCTCAACACGACAAGCGCGTTAGCCAACTACGTCACCGAGGCGGGTACGTAAATGTTGAATACAAAAAACTTTTAGGATATTCAAAAGTTGGATGGCTCGCTCTAACACCTGCTATAGAACGTGTTTTACAATTATTCGAGCCTCTCCGTTCATATTTTTTAAGTTTAGACAAATGTCCAAAAATTCTGGAATATTTTTTAAATTATGAAATATCGGAGATATTAATGTATTTTGTACATAATCAGGCATCTATTTTCCACAAAACGATTCAAAAGATTGAAGGTGAACATATTTCAACCACAGAAGTTAGTCTTATTTTGAACAATTTAGTCCTTCAATATAAATCACGATTTTGGGCATAACGGAAAAGTTTACCAAAGAAGCGCAGAATATTTACCAAACATGTCTCCAATATGTTGAAGAATGGTCTGAAGCAAATATTTCAGGAAATAACAGTTTTCAATGGTGTTTTTGACTTCATTGCAAGTAAATTGGGCAAATATTGAAAAATGTGTTGACTTTTTATCGAAAGAAATGCCTGATATTAAAATCGATGACAATTGTCTGTTTAGAGAAATTAGAATTTCTGATAAATTAGAACAATGTTGAACATGTTGAAATTGATAAAAGATGGATGGAAATATTTAACCATTTCAAAAATGAACACATTCCATATGAAAATTTAGTTATTCTTGTTGAATTTACGTTGTGCTGCCCTGGAACTAATGCAGTGAGAAATCAAGATTGAATGTCGATAATCTAGCTGCAGCAATTACCGTCAAATTAAATATGAACGATATTTCTTGTTCTGAAATCTCCAATATATTGTTAGAAAATGATATATTGACAAAAAATATTCATTCAACGGAAAAATATTCGTTTAATTAAATAATTAAAAGGGATGTAAGCATAATTAGTGTATTTTTGTTTGAATTAATAAAATGTTTCATTTATTTATGTTGTACTTTTTTTCTTAAATATTTTTGTCCTCCTTTTCATTGTAAAAAAATTGGTCACCTTAACAATCACAAAATGAGCCAATAAACAGTAAAAGAGAAAAAGACTCGAAAATAGAATTTAAAAGGTTAACCTGGTAAATGAAACCGAGTTAATTAAAACTCCATCTGCAGCGTCGCTAAAATATTAAATGTCACCGTTAAAATCTAGTCCCAATACGAAGGTACAGTCAGAATTATAGGGCTATTAGTTTGTTAAATATTCCAGGCAAAGTTTGGGGAGAGTTTTAATTGAGAGGGGGAGTGAAAGAACTGCAGACAAGATTTGGGGGGTGCAATGTGGTCTCACGCCAGGTAGAGGTTTCCTGGACCAGATATCTGCATTGCAACAAGTGATTGAGAAATGTACGGCAGTAAGAAAGAAAGTGTAGAGTGCATTTGTTGATCTGGAGAAAGCGTATGATCATGTGAATAGAAGTTTGTTATGGAATGTTCTTAGAGTATGGTGTGGATGCATGGTTAGTAAATTTGCAATTAAGGCAGTGTATGAAGGATGTAAAGCGTGATTTAGGATGGATGGAGTTTTGAGCAAATGGTTTGACAGGGGAAATTATTAACACATCAATAGTAGTAGCACACTTAGGGCTGTATTAACACATTAAGGGGAATATTAACACACCAAGGGGAGTAATAGCATACTAAGGGGTTAATACATATCATATCAGTCTAGACTGCAGTTGGGAATAGTTATTCCACAGTAAATATTTTAAACAAATTGTTTGCCTATTTTATTTTTATCCATGGTGTAAGGACATCTTTCAACTTGATTTTCGAAAATATCCGAGAGGATTGAAGTAGGTAAATTTATTCCACCATTACTAATTACAAGACACCTATTGTCGATTCAGCTTAAGACTACACCGGGTATGAAAGAAGTAAGCAGTATCATAATTAGACTAAACACACTTTTTTTTTCATCTAAATTAGGCCTATTAGTTGTTTTATCCTAGTTATCTCCTTTAAATGGAAAAATGACTGGCTGGAATTGAAGGATCAAACCTTCATAACAGGAAGTATGTTAGGCCAAATATTTGTGGAATAGGATGATTGAATACATTTTTGTTTTGTATTGTTAGTTTCTTGAATTATGATTTAAGAGTAATCATTCACTAAGCTGGATAGCCAAAGTAATTTTACCTGAAAATGCATATCGCTATGGATTTGTGACTGGTTCAGCTCCTAGCTGCTGTCAATTTCTTAGTAGATAAAAACCAAACTAAATCACTTTAAACTAAAAACCCCCCGTAAGTCCCGTCCATATAAAAAGAAACACAGATAACTTATTTACTTATCAAAGAAAGTAATAGAGCAGCCAGAAGAGCGCCACTATATTATATACGGATATGAAATTGTATAAATAAGTATCTCCTATGCATTGAGCATGGACAGCTTACAGCGCTAGAAGAATTGGTGGTTGGGAAAGGTACTACCCATCTGAGGGCGCCATATTCAACTTCATATGTAGTGAACAAATTATTTTACTTCCTGAACAATTTTTTCCTTCTTCTCGTAAAACCCACTAAAAGAGAAACAATATGAAAAAGCTGATTTATAATATACTATATTTTATGTGTCATGATGGGGGGAGGAGAAAAGAGTGACTATTGATCAGTGATGGAGCATGATATTTCTTTTTGGAGCTAGCTCAAAGATTACCAGTAATGACTTTTTCTCAAAACGTGTTAACTTATTAAATTAATTTAAATTTTCCCAATCTTTAAAACTTATTAGAATTACAAAATCACTACCGGTAAATAACTCTACAAACTAAACAAATACAGTTTTGAATCAAACTTGTCAAGTGATGACATGTCTTGTACAAAATTTGGGTGCGTCTCTCTCTTAATGCCAGTTCATGAGTACCACAGTATTTTAAGTATTCTATTAATCTGCCTAATATACGGTAAGCCTATTTTAGCACATATTGTAATGTCCCAACTTGTAAGCCCTATGTCGTTTCGAAAAGAAAGGATGAGACTGCAGTTTTAATATTCTATTTGCATTTTATATTTAAATTCGGGAATTCTCTCTATTTTATAATATTATTTTTAATTATTCATTTGCATTTTAGAATGCTTAAGTCCTTCGGGCAGTTTGGAAGGGAATACATTTCTTTTCTTTTAAATTAGCTTACTTGTTGCGTTGGACGATGAACCCAAAACGGAAATCTTAGCCTAGCATCGTCCACAACCACTATAATTTATAATAAACAATAAAAACCAAGTGAGCTGTTTTTAATCACTCACAGCTAACCACAATTATTGTTTATAAAACCAAGTATCAGAAAAAGTTTTTTTTTTCTTGCCACCCACCTGCATAAATTTAAATACATTAGGTTTACGTACTCCTAGCTGTTTAACCTCAAGTTTTTCTTGTGGTTTTAATTAAGATAACAGTTTGTAGGAGATTGACCTTGAGATATCGCTCACACTGGGTGATAGGGCCCATCAGAGCTGGCTTTAATAAGGTTTTACATTGTGTCATTATAGCGTTGGTACAGTCCTCGAGTGACGTTTGGAGTTAGGAATGAATAATATTTACTGGAACACTGTTTAACGAATCTAATACTTCAATGTGCATATAAAACGGTGCTCCACTTCATATTATGTTTTTTCCAAAATAATTTATAAAATAAAAAGAATGACAAAAAAAAATTGTTATATAAATAATGTTGCAAAAGTTTGGTGGTTACTGACCCCGATGGCCGCTAAGGACGCCCCTGCAGTATGGATCATTTAAATTCCATTCAATTCTATTGCTTTGACCTAATCATGTATTTGTTTATATTATTTTTATTATAGAGATTATGAAGAAAAACTAACAAAAAGAAAGATATTAGATACATCCATTATCCAGCGGTTACTTCATGACATAAAATTAATGTGTCGATATTATTCAAAGACACTTAAAGTGTTCCTGTATCCTTTACTTCTTAAAATACCCATTTTTATTTATTAAATTCCCAATATAGATTAAATATTAAAATTGGGATCACACAATCAAATAATTAATTTTAAACAACACTTATTCTGGGTATTTTAAAATAAATTATTCTACTAGCGAGAGAGTACAAAATCATAATTTATCTAGAATGATCTAGTGTTTGACAATGGTTAATCTTGGCCTCTTTTCCTTCGCACTATCGCACTATGGTTTTGAACAAGAGTCATCGCCTGTCATAACGAATTTCGTATTCCGGTTCTTTGCTTGAAAAAGCGTTATCTTCACAGAATCGATTCTCTATGGTATCGCTAGGAAACGTGATTAAACAAGGACCTCTGAAGCGAGGCTACCTCCACAGCCAATTGAAACACGTGACTTATCGGGGCGGGAAGAAAGGATTTGAAAACATAGCTTTGGATTAAAATTGAAATGAGATAAGCTATTAATTCAAGTAATTTATATAAATACTCTGTTCAGACATTAATTTAAAATCCACGTTGTTTCATAAATAACTCCCTATTTGATAATCGTTCCTACGTTTAATCACTTAAAATGAATGATGTTTGTAATTTTAAAATAGGCCTACATTTCTATTTTAAAAATATTTATTTTATTTAGTAGGTAGAGAGCATTTAAATAATATTTCGTGATGATCGGAGGTGTAGTGTATGTATATAGATATATACTCATTTCTCCTTTTAATCACTTAAAATGCATTATTTTTGTAGTTTTAAAATAGGCCTACATTTATATTTTTTAAATATTTAGTTTATTTAGTAGGTAGAGAGCATTTAAATAATATTTCGTGATGATCAAAGGTGTAGTGAATATATAATATATTTTATTAGTTGAGCATTGTTTAACTATTATACTGCATTCAAAGTTTAAAAAGGTCTTGTCCAAAAATGTCTGCCAAGAAGTTCTGCCACGCCATCTTTTAAAAAGTGTGTAAGTCAATATATTGTGTAGTGATTTCTGTCAATCTATAAATAAAATATAGCGCTACTTATTTTTGGCACACCCTGTTACTACCTGTGTGTGTTATATGCCTATATACTACTTACCCTAATTTGTTAGGCATTAAGGAGGTTGAATTTAGAGAAAGTGTACCTGCATTTGTGTGGAGGAAAAGTGGAAAACTACCTAGGAAGACCACCCTTAGTACACCTAGCCTTGATCGAACCCCTATCTCCAACAGTCTAATCTATTGTGAGAATAGCGCCTTAGACCACATGGCCACCGAAGCAACTAAATCCTTATTAATCTTCATATTAATCCCGTTTTGTGTTTTTAAATAACCAAAGGCTTATAGCCAAAGAGTTGTAAAATATTTTCTAAAAACTACTATCCTNGTAGTAGTAGTAGTAGTAGTAGTAGTAGTAGTAGTAGTAGTAGTAGTAGTAGTAGTAGTAGTAGTAGTAGTAGTAGTAGTAGTAGTAGTAGTAGTAGTAGTAGTAGTAGTAGTAGTAGTAGTAGTAGTAGTAGTAGTAGTAGTAGTAGTAGTAGTAGTAGTAGTAGTAGTAGTAGTAGTAGTAGTAGTAGTAGTAGTAGTAGTAGTAGTAGTAGTAGTAGTAGTAGTAGTAGTAGTAGTAGTAGTAGTAGTAGTAGTAGTAGTAGTAGTAGTAGTAGTAGTAGTAGTAGTAGTAGTAGTAGTAGTAGTAGTAGTAGTAGTAGTAGTAGTAGTAGTAGTAGTAGTAGTAGTAGTAGTAGTAGTAGTAGTAGTAGTAGTAGTAGTAGTAGTAGTAGTAGTAGTAGTAGTAGTAGTAGTAGTAGTAGTAGTAGTAGTAGTAGTAGTAGTAGTAGTAGTAGTAGTAGTAGTAGTAGTAGTAGTAGTAGTAGTAGTAGTAGTAGTAGTAGTAGTAGTAGTAGTAGTAGTAGTAGTAGTAGTAGTAGTAGTAGTAGTAGTAGTAGTAGTAGTAGTAGTAGTAGTAGTAGTAGTAGTAGTAGTAGTAGTAGTAGTAGTAGTAGTAGTAGTAGTAGTAGTAGTAGTAGTAGTAGTAGTAGTAGTAGTAGTAGTAGTAGTAGTAGTAGTAGTAGTAGTAGTAGTAGTAGTAGTAGTAGTAGTAGTAGTAGTAGTAGTAGTAGTAGTAGTAGTAGTAGTAGTAGTAGTAGTAGTAGTAGTAGTAGTAGTAGTAGTAGTAGTAGTAGTAGTAGTAGTAGTAGTAGTAGTAGTAGTAGTAGTAGTAGTAGTAGTAGTAGTAGTAGTAGTAGTAGTAGTAGTAGTAGTGGTGGTAGTAGTGGTAGTAGTAGTAGTAGTAGTAGTAGTAGTAGTAGTAGTAGTAGTAGTGGTGGTAGTAGTAGTAGTAGGCTAGTAGTAGTGGTAGTAGTAGTAGTAGTAGGCTAGTAGTAGTAGTAGTAGGCTAGTAGTAGTAGTAGTAGTAGGCTAGTAGTGGTGGTAGTAGTAGTAGTAGTAGGCTAGTCGTAGTAGTAGTAGTAGTAGTCTACTAGTAGTAGTAGTAGTAGGCTAGTAGTAGTAGTAGTCGGCTAGTAGTGGTGGTAGTAGTAGTAGTAGTAGGCTAGTAGTAGTAGTAGGCTAGTAGTGGTAGTAGTAGTAGTAGTAGTAGTAGTAGGCTAGTAGTAGTAGTAGTAGTAGTAGGCTAGTAGTAGTAGGCTAGTAGTAGTAGTAATAGTAGTAGGCTAGTAGTAGTAGTAGTAGTAGTAGTAGGCTAGTAGTAGTAGTAGGCTAGTAGTGGTGGTAGTAGTAGTAGTAGGAGGAGGAGGAGGAGGCTAGTAGTAGTCTAGTAGTAGTAGTAGGCTAGTAGTAGTAGGCTAGTAGTAGTAGAAGTAGTAGTAGTAGTAGTAGGCTAGTAGTAGTAGTAGGCTAGTAGTGGTAGTAGTAGTAGGCTAGTAGTAGTAGTAGGCTAGTAGTAGTAGTAGTAGGCTAGTAGTGGTGGTAGTAGTAGACTAGTAGTAGTAGGCTAGTAATAGTAGTAGTAGGCTAGTAGTAGTAGTAGTAGTAGGCTAGTAGTAGTAGTAGTAGTAGGCTAGTAGTAGTAGTAGTAGGCTAGTAGTAGTAGTAGTAGTAGGCTAGTAGTAGTAGTAGTAGTAGTAGGCTAGTAGTGGTGGTAGTAGTAGACTAGTAGTAGTAGGCTAGTAGTAGTAGTAGTAGTAGTAGGCTAGTTAGTAGTAGTAGTAGTAGTAGGCTAGTAGTGGTGGTAGTGGAAGTAGTAGACTAGTAGTAGTAGGCTAGTAGTAGTAGTAGTAGTAGTAGGAGGAGGAGGCTAGTAGTAGTCTAGTAGTAGTAGTAGTAGGCTAGTAGTGGTGGTAGTCTGGTAGTAGTAGTAGTCTAGTAGTAGTAGGCTAGTAGTAGTAGTAGTAGGCTAGTAGTGGTGGTAGTAGTAGTAGTAGGCTAGTAGTAGTAGTAGTAGTAGTAGTAGGCTAGTAGTGGTGAGAGTCTAGTAGTAGTAGTAGTAGGCTAGTAGTAGTAGTAGTAGTCTAGTAGTAGTAGTAGTAGTAGTAGTAGGCTAGTAGTAGTAATAGTAGTAGTAGTAGTAGTAGGCTAGTAGTGGTGGTAGTAGTAGTAGGCTACTAGTAGTAGTAGTAGTAGACTAGTAGTAGTAGGCTAGTAGTGTAGGTAGTAGTAGTAGTAGGAGGAGGAGGAGGCTAGTAGTAGTCTAGTAGTAGTAGTAGTAGTAGTAGTCTAGTAGTAGTAGTAGGCTAGTAGTGGTGGTAGTAGTAGTAGTAGGCTAGTAGTAGTAGTAGTAGTAGTAGGCTAGTAGTAGTAGTAGTAGGCTAGTAGTAGTAGTCTATTAGTAGTAGTAGTAGGCTAGTAGTGGTGGTAGTAGTAGACTAGTAGTAGTAGGCTAGTAGTAGTAGTAGTAGTAGGCTAGTAGTGGTGGTAGTGGAAGTAGTAGACTAGTAGTAGTAGTAGTCTAGTAGTAGTAGTAGTAGTCTAGTAGTAGTAGTAGTAGTCTAGTAGTAGTAGTAGTAGGCTAGTAGTGGTGGTAGTAGTAGTAGTAGTAGTAGTAGGCTAGTAGTAGTAGTAGTAGGCTAGTAGTGGTGGTAGTGGAAGTAGTAGTAGTAGTCTAGTAGTAGTAGTAGTAGTAGTAGGCTAGTAGTAGTAGTAGTAGTAGGCTAATAGTGGTGGTAGTGGAAGTAGTAGACTAGTAGTAGTAGTAGTCTAGTAGTAGTAGTAGTAGTCTAGTAATAGTAGTAGTAGTCTAGTAGTAGTAGTAGTAATAGTAGTAGTAGGCTAGTAGTGGTGGTAGTATTAGTAGTAGTAGGAGGAGGAGGCTAGTAGTGGTGGTAGTAGTAGTAGGAGGAGGAGGCTAGTAGTGGGGTAGTAGTAGTAGTAGGAGGAGGCTAGTAGTGGTGGTAGTATTAGTAGTAGTAGGAAGAGGAGGCTAGTAGTGGTGGTAGTATTAGTAGTAGGAGGAGGCTAGTAGTGGTGGTAGTATTAGTAGTAGGAGGAGGAGGCTAGTAGTGGTAGTAGTAGGAGGAGGAGGAGGCTAGTAGTGGTAGTAGTAGTAGGAGGAGGAAGAGGCTAGTAGTGGTAGTATTAGTAGTAGTAGTAGGAGGAGGAGAAGGCTAGTAGTGGTGGTAGTAGTAGTAGGAGGAGGAGGAGGCTAGTAGTGGTGGTAGTATTAGTAGTAGTAGGAGGAGGAGGCTAGTAGTGGTAGTATTAGTAGTAGTAGGAGGAGGAGGCTAGTAGTGGTGGTAGTAGTAGTAGTAGTAGGAGGAGGCTAGTAGTGGTGGTAGTAGTAGTAGGAGGAGGAGGAGGCTAGTAGTGGTAGTAGTAGTAGGAGGAGGAGGCTAGTAGTGGTGGTAGTATTAGTAGTAGTAGGAGGAGGAGGCTAGTAGTGGTAGTAGTAGGAGGAGGAGGCTAGTAGTGGTAGTAGTATTAGTAGTAGTAGGCTAGTAGTGGTGGTAGTAGTAGTAGGAGGAGCAGGAGGCTAGTGTGGTAGTAGTAGTAGGAGGAGGAGGAGGCTAGTAGTGGTGGTAGTATTAGTAGTAGGAGGAGGAGGCTAGTAGTGGTGGTAGTATTAGTATTAGGAGTAGTAGTAGTAGTAGTAGTAGCAGTAGTAGTCTAGTAGTAGTAGTAGTAGTAGTGGTAGTAGTAGGAGGAGGAGGAGGAGGCTAGTAGTGGTGGTAGTATTAGTAGTAGTAGGCTAGTAGTGGTGGTAGTAGTATTAGTCTAGTAGTAGTCTAGTAGTAGTAGTAGTAGGCTAGTAGTGGTGGTAGTAGTAGTAGTCTAGTAGTAGTCTAGTAGTAGTAGTAGTAGTAGTAGTAGTAGTGGTAGTAGTAGTAGTAGTAGGCTAGTAGTAGTAGTAGTAGTAGTAGGCTAGTAGTGGTGGTAGTGGAAGTAGTAGACTAGTAGTAGTAGTCTAGTAGTAGTCTAGTAGTAGTAGTAGTAGTAGTAGTAGTCTAGTAGTAGTAGTAGTGGTAGTAGTAGTAGTGGTAGTAGTAGTAGGAGGAGGAGGCTAGTAGTGGTGGTAGTAGTAGTAGGAGGAGGAGGCTAGTAGTGGTGGTAGTAGTAGTAGTCTAGTAGTAGTCTAGTAGTAGTAGGCTAGTAGTGGTGGTAGTAGTAATAGTAGTCTAGTAGTAGTCTAGTAGTAGTAGTAGTAGTAGTAGTATTAGTAGTAGGCTAGTAGTAGTGGTAGTAGTAGTAGTCTAGTAGTAGTCTAGTAGTAGTAGTAGTGGTGTTAGTATTAGTAGTAGGAGAAGGAGGCTAGTAGTGGTGGTAGTATTAGTAGTAGGAGGAGGAGGCTAGTAGTAGTCTAGTAGTAGTAGTGGTAGTAGTAGTAGTAGTAGTGGTAGTAGTAGTAGTAGTGGTAGTAGTAGTATTAGTCTAGTAGTAGTAGTAGTAGTGGTAGTAGTAGTAGGAGGATGAGGCTAGTAGTGGTGGTAGTATTAGTAGTAGTAGGAGGAGGAGGCTAGTAGTAGTAGTAGTGGTAGTAGTATTAGTAGGAGGAGGAGGAGGCTAGTAGTGGTGGTAGTATTACTAGTAGTAGTAGTGGTAGTAATAGTAGTAGTAGTCTAGTAGTAGTAGTAGTAGTAGGAGGAGGCTACTAGTGGTGGTAGTATTAGTAGTAGGAGGAGGAGGCTAGTAGTGGTGGTAGTATTAGTAGTAGTAGGCTAGTAGTGGTGGTAGTATTAGTAGTAGTAGGCTAGTAGTGGTGGTAGTAGTAGTCTAGTAGTAGTAGTAGTAGTCTAGTAGTAGTCTAGTAGTAACAGTAGTAGTGGTAGTAGTATTAGTAGTGGTAGTAGTATTAGTAGTAGTAGTAGGAGGCTAGTAGTGGTGGTAGTATTAGTAGTAGTAGGAGGAGGAGGCTAGTAGTAGTCTAGTAGTAGTAGTGGTATTAGTAGTAGTAGTAGTGGTGGTAGTAGTAGTCTAGTAGTAGTAGTAATGTGTAGTAGTCCACTAGTACTGTATTATATAACTTCACAAAATTCAATTTTTGACACAGTTAAATGTGTCCCTGTATGAGTGTCCATGACTCAGATTACCCACAAATCATCACCACTCTTCACCACTGACACGCAATCTTCCACTAAAGATAAGATATAATTTCACAAGCGTGTTTAATAAAAAACAACTATGTTATTTATTCCTATTTGGAGGTAGGCTAAGATGCCAAACGAGGAATTTATATCCGGCTTGTTTGTTTCTACCTTCTTTTGCGTGATTCTTCCAAGAATCTGATAGTTAATGGAACCAACGTCACTAACACAAACATATGATAAGGAAGGCTTTCACTGACTCGCTTAAAATAACACAAACTACGACCGAGAGAGATAACGTTTCTATTTCAGACAGACATCAGTGCGCCATAGCACCAAACTATAACACGAGCAATTAAATAATCTCTATTATCTGTAGGATGTGTGTAATCTTGATGTGAGTGAGTGAATTTGATATCATATGGGTGGGTGCACTAGTTTGTCGACACAAGAGATAATATAAGCGATAAGGGAATGAACGCCTGACAGAAGCAACCAGAACATGTTCTCTATGGAACCACGTGTTGATTTCCCAGCATCACTCAGAAATACCTATCAGGTGGACCGTCTTCTGGGGGAGGGAGGTTTCGGTCACGTCCGGCTACTCTTCCACAAGGTATGGCTAGTCCTATTTTACACAGTATCAGAACAAATATTTCCCACTATACACATTCTCCAATTTATTTTATTTCTAAACAGGTTTTTGCTCCTATAGCACCTACCCCTTGTTATTACCCTCCCGTCCCTATCTCATCCTATTCTAATCTTATCCTAATCTTACAACTAGCTAACCAAAATAACTTCTAATCCTCCAGGGATATCCATTGCCCCGATGGTACAGGGGGGCTGCAGAGCACTAACCTATCTCCATCTTGACGCATAGGGCCCTTACAAGACCTAATCCTCATCTTCTTGTTTCCAAGAAGAGAGATCTGCAGTCACAGGGTTCCCACATGCGTCCCGTTTCTTCCCCTCATCTTCCCAGTGATCGGCTGGAATGATGATCCCTCGGAAATAACAAGGTTATCCCAGTAAACCTCCGGGTCCATCAGCCGACTGGTATGCCAGTCCCACAAGGCTTCGTGCTTGCCACTTCCCGGCATCTCTCCTTGTTCCTCATGGAAGGTTGTATAGAAGTAGTTCCCCAAAACAACCTTCACCTTTCCCTATATTCCCCCCGCTGATAACTCACTTGCGTCCGTCTCAGTCCCGCTTCCCGTGTTTCTGTCCTCGTATCCTCCATTGTCCTCGACATTGTCTCTGTCTTCGTCACTATCCATGTCACTGCTCTCCCCCCATCCTTCTCTAGCCCTCAGTCTGTTTAGCCTCCGTCCCAGTCCTCGTATCTCTCTCAGTGCCCTTACATATTCCATCTTGGCTCTTTCTGAAGCCAGCTTATCTAGGAACCTCCAATGGGCGGGCTTTCTCAGGATATCACCCACCAGTCTCTCCTGCACTACCTGCTGGTTAGGTCTTCTTATCTCAAGCGTACGGGCATATTCCAACACAACGTGTTCCGGGGTACCCACCGTACCGCATTCACACAGATCCGATTCGACCAATCCCATTTTCCTTAAGGATTCTGGATATAGCCCCTTCCCCGTGATGAAATGAACCAGACCCGGGGATGGTTCCAGATGTGTTTTATCAATCCTTTGGACCACATTGGGAAAGAGTTGATAAGCCCTCCTACTAGTTTCACTGCCCTCCCAGTGTCTCTGCCATTTCCTCAACAAAGCAAATACTGCATCTTCAGATGTTTCAACTTCGGGTGAGGTGAGTATCCTAATTTTCTCCCAGTTGTCCTTTCTCTTCCAGTAGCCAATTGCCCTCTTCTTAACCAGAAGGTCCAACGGCCACACACCTAGAGCAACGTTCAGTGCGTCTATCGCCACTGTCCGGTAGGCGCCCGTAAGTCTCAGAATGACATTCCTCTGTATACTCCGGACAGCTCTAGCCAGCACGACATTGTTCAGTCTATGCGCCCAGACGCACGCTCCATAGCCAACAATAGAGAGAAGGATCACTTGGTGGTATGTCTTTATTATCCGCATTGGCAGGAGGAACCTCCTCTGGCCAATGCTTATAATCTTATTCATGACCCGCTGAGCTCTCCCCATCACTTCCTCTATATGTGCCGTGAAGTTTCTGTTCTCATCGAGAGTGACTCCCAGGTATCTGACTGTTTGGCTCCTTCTCAAGTTCTTCCCCTCAATCTTTATTGCTGGATTCCGCATCATTTTTCCCTTCAACAGCATGACTGTCGTCTCGCCGGTGCCATCTTCAGTTTGACACTTTTACACAACCTTACTAGCCCATCTAGCACTCGATTGGACCTTTCTTCCAGGCTATTCCTTGAATTACCTTCTACCACTATTAGAAGGTCGTCCGCGAAGGTGACCACCATATGCATTTCAGGAATTTCCTCCAGAATCTGCAGTCCTGGATCCAGCCCCACGTCCCTGAATATCGGTCCACATACCGATCCCTGGGGACATCCCTTTGTCAATCTCTTCTGCACGCTGGCACTCTGACACCTCAGGGTGGCATACCTATTTCGACAGTAGTCCTTCAAGCTTCTATACAACTGCCCTGGGCACTGCAGTTCTCTCAACCGCCTGAACAACGCCGGCCACCATAGGTTGTCAAATGCCCTCGAGATCTCTACGAATATCCCCACCACGTATTTGTCAGTGGCCGAGTCGATCAGTTCCATTGCTCTACAGATGGCATCTTCTGTCGGTTTGCCCCTTCTAAAACCATACTGCTGCTGATGCATACCCACTCCTGTCCTGTGTGCTTGGAGCCTTTCACACAATATCTTATCTTGTAATTTGCCACATGTATTCAATAGGCAGGAGATTGTAAGTAGTACAGGCTCGATAATATCTAGGTTTCTATACTGAACATGTAAAAATTGTTTCATCAATGCCTTCCATTTGTTTGTGTCTTGGACTAGATCCGAAACCATTTTATTAATCAGACTAAAATTTGGTATCTAAGTAACTTACTAGTAAGACTTAAATACCAATAGTCAGACGTGCGTAAGTTCCATCTTTGTTAGTTAATGAAAGCTAAACTTGCATTAATCCTGGAGTCATTGCCCCTGTTGCGATGGTATTTCTCCGGTGACGTCAATCTGAGATATTTGCCCCTGTTGCGATGGTATTTCTCCAGTGACGTTAATCTGAGGTTATTGCCCCTGTTGCGATGGTATTTCTCCAGTGACGTCATACTGAGGTCATTGCCCCTGCTCGTATCAGCTGTCTGTCATGACAACGTGATAGTTTTCATTGCCAGCACTTGGTGAAGTGAGCTTTGGTTCAATTACTATACGCTGTATATCACAGGCTAACCAGAATACAATTACTGAGTGATTTCTGATTATTTTAAGATGTGAGACTGATTCTTTTTTTTTTGTTCTGTTAGCTTGAAGATTAATGTTGTTATTATTATTATAGACTTGTTTTTTGTGTGTGACTTGGAAAATATAGTGAAATAAACTAGGAATATGGAATTATGCCTTTAGTAATCATTGGTCCTCCGAAACAAACAAAACATTTTGGTCCTACCGGCCGGGATAGATCATGAAACGTATTCATTTGAGCGACGCAGCTTTGTAAAAGACGAGTACTAAGGCAAGTGTGGGGTAGGTTATGCACTTTGTTACGTGAGTGTGTATAACAGTGTGACAGTACCTACGCAAAACATTCGTCCTTTAATCAGTGGTGACGACTTAGATGTCAAAGAGTTACAGCCACAGTGATCTCAGATATTGCTTGTCTTGGATATTCCTCTATTTTCCCACCTTTAATCATGGAATATACTGAAGTAAAATTACTGGCAAAGAAACGAGGTGTTTTGAAAGGTAGACTTAAACGCATACGAACATATGTGAATCAGTTTACTAATTCACATAACTTAGAGCAGTTAAGTGGCAGATATCAGAGAGCAGAATACATTTTCAATCAATTTAAATGCATTCAATCAGAATTAGAATTAACAGACTATGAAATTGATGTTCATTTAGAATATAGGGAAAGCTTCGAAACCATATACTGGGATGTAATCGCCCTAATTAAAACGTGGTCACAGCCGCATGAAGTTGCACGGGCAGTGCAATCCGCAGCTGGCAACTCTAGAGCCTCGCAAGGATACATGACTTCAGCTTTATTATGGTAGTGTACGTCAAGCAGCCTTGTAGTGTCGGCACAGACGTAAGCTGATACTCCGTGGGTCAACTGTTTGAACGTATGGTTTGATAATTTAGTTGGCTGGTCAGTGATGATACATCCGAGTAGCAAGGGCCGGGATGAGTTGATTACCTTGCAAAAAGAGCAATACATTCAGTGAAGTTCTCTTCTATTACATTTATGGCTGGATATCTGTCATTTACGTCCGTAGTTGGTCTATCATTATGTAAGATTCAATTTTTTATGATTGCAATCTTTGTTCTGGATTGTTCCGCAAAAATGTTCGTTTGTTCTGTTTTGAAAAACCCACAAATAGTATGTTTACCTTGGGGGAAGAGGGCCCAACTTCCCGGTAGCCCATTCCGGTTTGAATAATATCGAGGCACTTAAGTTAAATTAGTATATTTTTAAATGATAGACATATTTTATAATGCATAGATACTCAAACCTATTCTTTTAAATCAAAAAGTTGTAGGAATGATAAGATAATGTTGAAAATTAGCTATGTATCCTATTTGTTTGTCATGTTTGTAAAATCCACATAACCAAAAATTAGACGCTGAAATTAAACGGTGAAAAGTTGCGATGGGGTGGGATTTTTTTAAAGTAAATTTTTGTAAATCAATATTATATTTACCAGAATGCAAGAGTTTAGCGGTTAAAATACTTTATTGCATAGCTATTTTTAGTTTCCATTTGTAAAGGATGTTTTTGATTTAGTCAAGTGCATTCATTTCGATTTTTTGTTTAATTCTTAGTTTGGTTTTTTTTGGCAAATTTGTAGCAATTTTTTTAGAATTTCAGGCTATTCTATAGATATTTTTAATCACTTTTTTGGAAATTTATTCTGGCTCCTGTTAATAAAATGAATTTGAAAAAATATTTTTTATTGTCAAGGAGTTTCTTAGTCTTTTTCGTAAGAGTCAGAATTGTAATAATTGACGTTTCCTTCCAATCATGTCTCTTATTGGTCAAAGGTACTACTTACTACCTCATAACAGTAATAGCAGCAACCAAAAGGAGGGTGCGATGTCAATACTTTAGGATAACCCAGTTATGAGCTCTCTTGAGGGGGTGGGGGAAGAGGGAGGTAAGATCTCGGGTATATTTCGGTAATCTCACAACTTCCCAAGTACATGAAAGCAATATTTTGGAGCTTAGGAGGACGTGAGGCCTAAAAAAATACTTTTCTTTACTGTGAGTTTTATAGCATGCAATAAGTTGTAGACCAAGATCTCCCTAGTTTTTCTATTTCTGACTTGCTTCGCCTTTTTATTGCATTTTTGTGCATAGTGAGCGAATCAAAGATAATACTTTTCATACTTTGACACAGAGGGTGGGACATTCTTTACTTGACACCCTGTGAAGCTATACAGGTCGCACCCACAAGAGGCCATCATCACTAGGGACACTAGTTTAATTAGTGTCTGTAATAGATCTAAGAACTAACAAACTAAAATATAATGCACAATAATCTGCAACAAACTAATACAGTTATAAAGTCATAAATACAAGTATTGTTATATTGTATCTAGTTGAGGTGAGGAAATGGAGCTTAGCATAGTGATAAGAATATATTAATTTTAAAAATATCAACATGAAATAAACATGTTTTTTTTTAAAAAAATTCAGAACAAAATAAAGATAAAGATGTTAAGGAACTAACAACAAACTAACAAACTTTAAACCAAAAAATTTTCAAGTTTTTAAATAATGTGAGAGAGCTACTACTAGAAAAAATTATCGAGGCTTTATAAAAGAAATAAATGGAAATATTCTCAAAAAGAAATCTAAAATGAACCAAGAACAAATTATTGATTGCAAAGATAACATATATATTTTTAAAAGTTGTGTGTGTCCATGTGGAGAATATGGTTGCCATAAAGGCGCCAATCCCGCTCCTAGTGTAAATAAATCTTGTGTTGTCCCGCCAAAACGAAATCTGCGTATTTTTTAGGAACCTTCCGGAACAAACAAAGAAAAGAGTATTGTAATCATAAATAAAACATTTTTAAAAGGGGAGAAGGGCGAATTCGTGGATGGCAAATGTTAAAGTAGAGTTAATTTTGGGGACGTATAGAAAAAAAAAAAAAACAATGCGAAACAAACGATCACAACCATAAAAATTTCAATTTTCAAAAGTGGGAGGGCGATATTGTAAAGTTGGCACTACCAGTGTAAACATACCATTTGTGAGATTATCAAAACGGAACAAATGAAATTGTTGTGGGACAATCCGAAACAAACGATCGCAATCGTAAATACATGGATTTTTCAAAGTTTAGGGGCTACCATGAAGTTGGCCCCTCACCATTAAATAAAGTGTCACAAATTCATGTCCCATTTGTGCAAGAACAAATGCGGAACAAACGAGCCTTTTTGCGGTACAATCCGGAACAAACGATCGCAACTATAAAACTGTAAATTTTCCAACGTGTGCGTGTGTGTTTGTGGGGGGTGGGGGTTACCGTTAAGTTGGCCCCACCAATATAAGAATATCATTTATGGGCCTATCAAAACAGAACAAACTAAAATTTTTGTGGAACAATCCGGAACAAGCAAAGAACAAACAATTGCAATAAAAAAACTTGAATTTTCAAAATTGAGGTTGGGGGTAACTTAGTGGACGTAATTTTTTCACAGTTGTTACCACCTACCCATGGTACCAATTGTGGGATTATTTGCATTTGGTTAATAAAATATCAAACATCTATCCATGTTTCCTGTTATATTATTTTCGACGGAGGTATCTTTCTCATCAATAATCTAGGTATGTCATCGTCACTTTCCTATACAACTAGAAGTTATTCTTTTTCAATTGAACTAATCTCACAACTATCATCTTCTTCGGAGCTTTGGAATTCTGAATCGGTGCATTCAACATCAGAATACTTATGTCTAATAATGTTATCATTTGAGTAAGGAGGGAGTTCTACCACACCGGACATGTACTCCATATCACACATGTCTTCTCTGTAGTAGAAAAAATATTAAGGCCTAAATTTTCATTTCAGAATGTATATTATTTATTCTAATAAAGAACAGGCAACTAATTATTTTTCAATAGAGATAAGGCGTATTATAAAGATAAATATGTTTTATACACCTATATAACCTGTAATTATATATATATATACACACACACACACACACACACACACAAGAGAGAGAGAGAATTGGACAAAACTGATTTCAAAGTGAGCATATTTTTTATAAATTTAAACTTCGATAAGGAGTTGAATCGTTTGGTGAATCAGGCCAAAAATATTTATTCTAAAAATTACTAGGAGCTAGCAACAAAAAACTCGGGTTTACAAAAAAAAAGTTTATTAATAATATACCTAGACAAATAAAAATATATATAATTTTTACACATCTTTAGGTGGCTTTCCACGTGTGTTCTCTTTCTATAGTTTTACAATCCACTCTCCAAGTAAATAGGGTGAATTTACTATATGCACCCTAGAATAACTCAAACCTCAAAACTTAATCACTAAATAATTCAAAGTACCTAAAACCATTGGAGAGAGATTATATATAAGTTACATCTTATTTGGATAATAATGCTTAAGTTATTTTGATTAAATTAATTCAAATAAAAATCGTTCTCTCTCTCTCACACACACACACATGCTATTTTTTATGATACATAAATTTTGAACTTGTTTGTCAACCCTCATATAACCCCCCTTAACTGGCCTTTAAATTTTGTTATTTGTTATTTTGTTATTGGAACAGGATACTCAATACCATCCATATTTATTTTGTCTCTAAGTGATACATAATTGCTCACACTACAAGAAATATCATTGGAAGGATATATATAAATGCCAGCACAATCCAAAGAAAACATTTATTGTTGGCATTTCTTATATTAAGGAAGGCATGTTTATTTATTAACTCTTCTTGTAATGGTGTATAACTAGAAGCGGCAAAAGAATGAATTTTGCTAGTTTTAGTTATGAATGTTTCACATGGTCCTCAAATCAACCATTTCCCTTGTGGTGGAAAGAGGAATCTGCCTCAATCTTTCAAGTGCACGTACCCTCAGTCCACGATTTTAATTCGTCAGGTGAAGATAAACTTATCCCGGAAGTAGAGATTAATTGTTTCCTTGCCTCCAACAAGAAAGTACTCTACATAGATAGATGTATACAATTTTAAATTACCCATTACACTAAGTTGCTGGGAAAGCGTTTCTTCCAACCTCTTTTTTCAACTCGTTAAGAAAGACAAAAGTAGCAAATCTTTCTAGGGAAGGATCTTGATGATTTTCATTGCGCCATTCAAAGCTTCTGGAAAATGGCAGGCATTGTAATCATCATTAACGTCAAGATTCTCAATAGATCTATTCTGGCTTCCTTGACTGTCTTGATTTTGAAACATTGACATCAATCCCCAGTGATGTTGCTTCTGTTGTGGTACAGATCAGTAGCTTGTGTCGTAATAAATTATACTACCGTTAAAGTATTTTACTAGATTTATTACACTCAAAAGACCTCCTCTCCAGACTATGTGAGGTGACGTCTCAATTATTGTCACCCCGATTAACACTTTTCAAGCCCACCCTCAAGTTGCGAACGTATATGACGTGCCAGGTTGTAGAGCTTAGAAAACTATCTAGAGCAGTTCTTTAAATGAAATGCCATTTCAATCAAGAGTGTTGTATTTGTATGCTGACAAATTGCAATATTATACTTTATTTTACGCTACTTTACATCAAATCCTCTATATTTGGAACGGGGTAAGACATTCTAATTTGAAAATGCCACAAAATATTTCAATAACTGTTTGTGAATGTAAAATCCTTATATAAAATCTTAAATACTATTAATCTGTGAGTATTATGACATAGTACGTACATACAATAATAATAATTATTATTATTATTTACGCCTTTAAATTAATACAACTAGAAATAAAATCAATAAATATAGTAAACATTGTTGTACGTGTGTTATCGATTGATTCTATTAATATATAGGTCATATATTATCTATTTATTTATAGGTTATATACCAAAACCTTAATTCATTTATCAATCACTTTAATTCTAGTGGAAGAAAACTGACACTTTTAACGTTCTCGAAAACTCTCGAACACTCTAGAACATTTCATACACGTTCAAAAATTCATTCACGTATAAATTACTTGTCAATCACATGAATTACCATAACCGATCTTGACCGATGATAACCGATGGAAGTGACCATGCGCGATCACAACCAATTATAACATATAAGTTTTGATGTATGTTTGTTGTACTGGAAATTGAGTTTAGTGTGACATTCCTCCTTTTTTCCTGTATACGCTTAGTAGTGGATAAAACAAAAGTTCCAGACCACTTTTTTACCCTCTGGATTGAATAGGATAACTTTCCCCTATAAAGCATCCCTTCACGAATAAAGTGGAAAATCATTTTTCTTATAGGGTAACATTTAAATCCCACACACCTTGTAGAAAAAAAATTCCTTATAATGTTAACATTTGTTTAAAATAGGTTGGATGCAATCATTGTTTTCATCGTTTTTTCTAGGAGACAGATGAGCGCTACGCTGTGAAGGTAATCAGGTTTAGTTCGACAGTAACGGCAGAGAGGGCAGTCAAGGAAGCCACCGTGTTGCGCCATGTTGATCACGTGAGTCTTGCATCATCAATATCAAGTTGCTTCATATCGAAATATAATAAAACATACTCTCGAAATACATTTCCAAGATTTCCAAACAAATCTTGGTTAAAATTATAGGTTATGTAGTTTGTTATTTTAAAAGTGTTTAATGCAATCATAAAACACATTTATTCAAAGTTAAATATTACATTGAACAATTTCGCTTCTACAGATGTTGTTTATTAATTGGACGGATCTTTTATAAAAGGAAACCATCACCACAAATTAATTTTTAGAGATATATACACAAAATAAATATCAAAGTGGTAATGTTTAATGTAAACAAAGAACCAAGTACACTACAACTTATGCTGCCAGCTACAGCATTACTTAGCAGCATTATTTAACGAACCACCATCTTGCTAAAGGCATTGTCTACTGTATTGTTTAAAAAGAACCAATTCTATTTGGTTATTATTTCTGTACCTATAATTAATTGAGAGTCGCTGCTCTATATTACATGAATATCTCATAGCCGATTATAAGATCTACAATGAACAGAATATTAAAAGAGCGTTATACAACAAATAGCTAAGGAGGATCTTGAACTATTTTTTATAATATAGCTAATAATATGTGTTCTATATATACTACAATGTATCTGAATGATTAAACTAACATTCTTATCATTAAATAATTTAATGTGTGCGTTTGATCCGTGAGTGGTGCTGTCCAGCTATTGGGCCTCTACCAGCTCAGGATCAAACAGGACTTCCAGCAAGCATTCATTTTAACACACTCTAGCAGCTAAAATAAACTTTGACTCAACAATAAACTAGCATTTTAAATTAAATCATAAATGTAGATTTATTTATTTACTATAATATTGTTTTGGTTTGATCCGACATTTTTATAATGCTAATGTCACTACCCCCCACGTCCCATGAGCCGACGTGTTAGGATGGGCTTGGTGGTATAGGTAGGAAGGGGCAAATAATTGTGAAGCTCGCTTCATCATATTTATTGAAATAGATTAATTACGTTACTAGTATATAACGTGATGTAAGATGTATAACTAGTTGAAAGATTTGCGCGTTCTGTCAATGTCCCTACTCGGCAGTCCATGCCCTGACCTATCCTCGGTGTTATAGTTCTATCTGGTGTCGATCACCCGACCACCCAGTGCTGCACTGTTTATATATAACTCTTACTTCTAAGATGGGTCGGGGCACTCTCCGCTGTACAGAGAAGGGACTCAAGCCGTAGGATGTTCTCCCTGCAAGATGCTGTAACCTGGTGGCCGAGTATGAAAGTAACGTAGAAGTAGCCCCCTAATTGCTGGCGTTCTTCTGCGTCATTCTCTCCTAAAGGTACAAATACTCGTGGTTATATACCCAAAAAGGAGGAGTGTTTCCCCTAAGATACTAATTTTGCCAATTGGCAAAACAATGTCTGTTTTTCAAAACATGACCTGGTACGAATACGTGACTGCTGATTCAGAAGAGTTGGCAATGTAAGTTGTTAGGTTTATGTCATATTTCTCATGCAAATATTGGTACGTTTCCTAACAAACATACCCTACTCATCACTACCCCACTGACGTCATTAATATGGTATCAGCATTAAACCTGAAAGTGTAGCGAGACGCGTTGGAAAAAAAGGTAATCAATGCTCATAAATTATATTTTTTATTTTATCTGGAAGATGAGCACTACCTGTCAACATTTCTACAGATAGTACAAATGGCTCTTATTAGGATTTATATTTACCAGAAACCATAATCATTTGAATATAAAACATATATAATTTAACTTTTCAGACACTTTAGATTCACGAAACGTTTAGCCCTAAGGTCGTTTTGCATCTTAATTCTAACCAACGACACTCATGTATCAATGATCGACATGTTTTAGTAATTTATAAAATAGGAGATGTTCTGTCCGAAGAAGGAAAATGTGTCACCCAATCCTGTGTTCTATAACCAGTCGCCAGTCGCCGTGACGGATTAGCTGTGTTGGAACAGACTCGTGTTCAAAAGTGCATGTGTAGATATCATAATAGTGTATCACTGATTTATCGCAGTATTTGTAATAAAATAACTAGGTTGAATATTATTTTATATTAGGTTTGATCATTGAGTAAATTTTCTGAGTATTTCAGCCATGTATCATTCGAATGTTTGACTGGAAAATCACAAAAAGTCATTTGTTTATCATCTTGGAATACATGCATGGAGGAGATTTGGCTAACGTACTCAAGAAATGTGGTGTACTACCAGAGGGTCGAACCAAGTTCATTTTCTACCAACTAGGTCTGGCGGTGCAGTATCTACATGAGAGGACCATCATACACAGGGACATTAAGGTAATCTAAATAATATTACATAATATGACAGGAAATACATGACCTTCATCGTTTTTAACAGCAATGATCCATCCATAACTCTCATTTATACTTGCTTGCTATCGACAAGGAAGTCGAGGTAGATCGGCGTAGAAAGAGTGGAGTTTCTTATGTGATTTTTCACTCTCTCTCTCTCTCTCCACGTGAATGTAAACACATTTCCTCTCATTGTTGCTTCCCTACACCCGCCCTCATCATAACCTCAGCTCTCCACAGTCTGGGAGGCTGGTATTAAGAACTGCCCTATCTTTTAGTTAATCAATCATAATGCGTTTTATTATTAATTAGAGTCAGCTTAAATCATTACTGTCCCTCACTAGCGGATGTGCAAATGGACGCCAACGTGAAGGACCTAGCTTTCTATACTAACTTCCTACACACGCCTTGATTTATCCTCCCTCCACCCAAACCATGCCCTGTACTTCTCTCTTTCTACTACCTACAACCAGACCATACTCTTTTAACCTTAGTAATTCTCTCTTTTCCTTCCTCCATCATTCAACCCTCTTCCCTCCAGCCATATCCTTTTTCTGAACAGATCATACGCTCCCTCTCTCCACCCAGTATTCTAAGCATACTATTACTCTGTCCAATCTACGCCTATTTAACATGCTAATTATGTTTTTGGACAGAAATTCTGACAGCAAAATCTATGTTATACAATATTTACTGTTTTCAAATGTTTTAAACTTTAATGCATTTTCCAAATAATTGACACATTCCTCATGCTTTTTAATTATTTCACTTAAATGTTTAAGTCTCTTACAACCTACCGCAGTTCATTTCCCCACACCACCAAATAATATAAACAATAAAAATTAGTAATCTCTAGTTTTATTCACTCTCAGTTAACCATATTTGTTTACCAAAACAAGCATCAGAAAACATTCTTTTTTTCTTGCCATTTATCCGCATAAATGTAAAGTGATTAGGCTTAAGTGCTCCTAACCATTTAATTTTAAATCTTTTTCGCAGTTTTAATTAATTACACGGAGTTTATAATAAATAATCTAGTTTGTTCATTTTAGTTAATCACGTTAACTCTTACTTTTCATGGCATGACACATACTAAAACACAGACACATAAACTAAAACACAAAATATAAACAACTTTTATCGTATAGCGGGTCAGCTCAATCTGGCCCAGTCCCTGCTGTACAGCTCGCAATAGAATTGATCTTGATATATCTTACACTGGATTTGACTTCTCTGGGAGAGCGCTGTCACAGCTTGCCCACATCGACTTCTATATTTGGTAACTCGAGCGCTGCCACAGCTGGCCCCCATCACCTTCTATATTCGGTAACTCAAGCGCTGCCACAGCCGGCCCCCAACACCTTCTATATTCGGTAACTCGAGCGCTGCCACAGCCAGCCCCCATCACCTTCTATAATCGGTAACTCAAGCGATGCCACAGCTGGCCCACATCAGCTTCTATACTCTGTAACTCAAGCGCTGCCACAGCTGGCCCACAACAGCTTCTATATTCGGTAACTCAAGTGATGCCACAACTGGCCCACATCAGCTTCTATATTCGGTAACTCAAGCGATGCCACAGCTGGCCCAGATCAGCTTCTAAACCGGTAACTCAAGCGATGCCACAGCTGGCTCACATCAGCTTCTATATTCGGTAACTCGAGCGCTGCCACAGTCCTCACGTGATGATTGAAGCAAGGAATGATTAATCTTGACTGGAATACTGCATACCAAATCTAATAATTCTTTGTGTGTAGAGAATGGTATCCCACTTCATTATCACGTTTTTTTTAAAAATATTTTTAGGATAAAAAGAAATAAAGAAAAATATAATATTTTAATTTTAAAAAATGTCGGAAAAATATTGGTGGGGCCAGCCCGCTGTTGTTTCCAAGAATATTCTGGCTACATCAGCACATTCAACTGATTTTGGAATAGAACTAGGGACACTATCAGCTATATATATGTTAAGTTAAGAGATCTACAATCGTTGATGTTACCAGCTATCACGTTAAGTTTGTAAGGTCCTCAGAACGGGGGGGCCAGGGGAAACAAGTCGAACACTAAGGCCCGTATGCAAGGACGATGCTGAGCACTAGCAGAGCATGAGGCCTGTCGGGAAAACAGCTGTCTCGACCGTCTATGCGTCTGGCGAGACTCAAGATATTGCGTCATAGATCGTACTAGCACGAGGCTCATACTCTGGCTGTGCTCAGCATCGTCCTTGCATATGGGCCTAAGTGGTATGATGGGTCTCTGCGAGGTTGTTTTTGTTTTTTTGCGGGGAGGGGGGTCAACACGTTTCTGAATATTTCATACTTGGCTACGCGGATTATTTTAGTTTCCCCTTTTCCTTTGTTAACTTAAATGTGTCGGGGAGAAGTTGCTAGAAGCATTGTAGAGGGAGATACTGAGGGGCTGTACTGTTTGAGATGGGAGGAGTGGAGTGTTAGTGTGGATACTCGTGGGTGTGGAGGAGAGAGGGAGATACTGAGGGGCTGTACTGTTTGTGATGGGAGGAGTGGAGTGTTAGTGTGGATACTCGTGGGTGTGGAGGAGAGGGGGAGATACTGAGGGGCTGTACTGTTTGTGATGGGAGGAGTGGAGTGTTAGTGTGGATACTCGTGGGTGTGGAGGAGAGAGGGAGATACTGAGGGGCTGTACTGTTTGTGATGGGAGGAGTGGAGTGTTAGTGTGGATACTCGTGGGTGCGGAGGAGAGAGGGAGATACTGAGGGGCTGTACTGTTTGTGATGGGAGGAGTGGAGTGTTAGTGTGGATACTCGTGGGTGTGAGGGAGAAGGGGGAGATACTGAGGGGCTGTACTGTTTGTGATGGGAGGAGTGGAGTGTTAGTGTGGATACTCGTGGGTGTGGAGGAGAGAGGGAGATACTGAGGGGCTGTACTGTTTGTGATGGGAGGAGTGGAGTGTTAGTGTGGATACTCGTGGGTGTGGAGGAGAGGGGGAGATACTGAGGGGCTGTACTGTTTGTGATGGGAGGAGTGGAGTGTTAGTGTGGATACTCGTGGGTGTGGAGGAGAGGGGGAGATACTGAGGGGCTGTACTGTTTGTGATGGGAGGAGTGGAGTGTTAGTGTGGATACTCGTGGGTGTGGAGGAGAGGGGGAGATACTGAGGGGCTGTACTGTTTGTGATGGGAGGAGTGGAGTGTTAGTGTGGATACTCGTGGGTGCGGAGGAGAGAGGGAGATACTGAGGGGCTGTACTGTTTGTGATGGGAGGAGTGGAGTGTTAGTGTGGATACTCGTGGGTGTGAGGGAGAAGGGGGAGATACTGAGGGGCTGTACTGTTTGTGATGGGAGGAGTGGAGTGTTAGTGTGGATACTCGTGGGTGTGGAGGAGAGAGGGAGATACTGAGGGGCTGTACTGTTTGTGATGGGAGGAGTGGAGTGTTAGTGTGGATACTCGTGGGTGTGGAGGAGAGAGGGAGATACTGAGGGGCTGTACTGTTTGTGATGGGAGGAGTGGAGTGTTAGTGTGGATACTTGTGGGTGCGGAGGAGAGAGGGAGATACTGAGGGGCTGTACTGTTTGTGATGGAAGGAGTGGAGTGTTAGTGTGGATACTCGTGGGTGTGAGGGAGAAGGGGGAGATACTGAGGGGCTGTACTGTTTGTGATGGGAGGAGTGGAGTGTTAGTGTGTGATACTCGTGGGTGTGGAGGAGAGAGGGAGATACTGAGGGGCTGTACTGTTTGTGATGGGAGGAGTGGAGTGTTAGTGTGGATACTCGTGGGTGCGGAGGAGAGAGGGAGATACTGAGGGGTTGTACTGTTTGTGATGGGAGGAGTGGAGTGTTAGTGTGGATACTCGTGGGTGTGAGGGAGAAGGGGGAGTGGCGTCATCAATCCGAATGTGTCACAGGTGCTTGAGAAGAAGGGCGGAGGTTGGTAATAATGTGGTGATTAACTTAGACTTGAGAATACGTTCTCGGATTCTCTGAAATACATTTGGGTGACCAACACAAATTCAATTTGCTGCCTAGTAATATTTACATTTTTTCTGTGATAGTATTAATACTATTGTTTCTTACATCCAACATGTTTGATTATATTTGCTTCCATTTATATTTATGTATAGAAAAAATAAAATATATTATATTTACAGAGTTTGTGAATTATTCCTGGTTTAGTTTTTATCACTGATAGTTTTTGCCCAGTTTATCGCATTGCACTCTGTTGGTGGGTGCGGATACTAAGGGCCATGGATGGGTAGGCCAATGACAAAAATAATATTCCCTGTAGGCCTAGAAAGAGTCGAGTGTAGTTCAAGATGAATCATGCAAATGAAATGGTGTTGCTACAGGTTAGGCCTACTTACTGTGACAAAATAACTCACTTACGCCGGAACGATGGTCAAAACTGGGTCGGCTTATGTTGAACATAGTCTACATTAATGTGTCAATGTATAAGTACAAGCCTGTGGAAAGAAACTGGTCCCATTATCTCCCACACTCGCTAGTATTCTTTGCTCCTAGATTCGGAGTTGTTAGTAACATGAACAAGTCTAGGGATACATGTTGTAAATATATTCAAATAACATGGTTTATTACTGTGTGTCAGACTGACTGTATCAATGAATGGAAGCAGGATGTTCATTACTGTGTGTCAGAAATAGAATGATTGTATTAATTAATGCAGTTAAAGTAGTCTGTGTATTGGATTTATAGTGTTGTCAACTATTGTTATTTTGTTATTAGCGATTTTTTTAATGTATATATTTACATTGTTTTGTATACGTATAGTAAGCTTATGTCTAAGTATAATCTTAACTTCAATATCATATATAAAAAATAAAGACAATAAATAAATATATCATTAAAATGTTTGCGTATTTCTTCTTATTATTAATTCCTAGTACAGTATATAATTAATTAGATTTACCTTACTCCTGCTACACTAATAACATTATTACTGTTCATTCATGTTTGTTCCTCGTACTTACGGTTAAAATGACATCATTTTTGTCTGTTCCTGCTACATAATAATACCTTTTCCGCCTATTCCTGTTTTTTATGATATTTAAATACTGTTTAGTACCGTATGTTCTCAAAAATGCCCGTACAATAAAAATACTGCTTTCTGCAGCTAAATTGGCCCTAATATTGTTTGTTCCTGCTGCGATATCTTGCTTTATATGGTCAATTTATGCTTAAAATGCTGTTGTTACTATCTTATTCATTATCACTAGTGATGTCTAGTAGTATCGAACATTATCAAATGGGAACTTTAAAATGTCTCTAGCGGGAATTATAAAAATTGTGACTCGTATAATTTTAAAATTAGGTATACCGCATGACGAGACTAAGTTTATACTACTTATGTATTGTTCCCTCATACTAAGTATTATATTTATTTGTAGATGCTCAAAGGGCATATTATATCGCTTCATTAATGATATGAGGCGTGTAACCCAAACGGGTAATAAGACACGATGCTAAATAAATAATTAATTAATAATATGAGGTTGGCTAAATGGTCACTGAGGGTGAATGAATTAGTTTACAAATAATGTGTCCGGATTAAGCAAGCAAAAATCACAGCAGAACACAGACAAGTAATATACCCAGACACTCAACCTCCAGGTTAAAATGGTTGCGCTCCTTATGGAAGCTTGAGTCCCTCCTTCACCACTAGGATCGCTGCTGTTAGTCCTATCATCACCCAGCACTGACACTAGTGAAGCCCAGTGTTGAAGGATTAAAGCTGGCAAAAGGAGCGCAGCGAAACCCCGTAAGGTTGAGAGTCTGTTTCTTACTTGTCTGTGCCCCAGAAGCGCGTAAAAGATTATTATTTATATACCAATTAAACTGATTTATTAGATCCAGAGATCAAACATAATCGACTTTAAATACATTTTCAGCCAGCGAACATTTTGTTGACTGACGCTGAGATTTCGGATGCTACGGTGAAGCTCGCTGACTTCGGCGTGTCCAAGATTGAGTTGTTGGAGCCTGGTTCCAGGACGTTTGTCGGCACAAAGAACTACATGGCGCCGGAGATCCTGATGAACCCAGGTGCTAGCTATTCCAACAAAGTAGACATATGGAGCCTGGGTGTTCTCCTCCATGAGTGGTGAGACCAAACTTACGCTTACACTTTAAACTAATCAGATCCATATTGTGAATGTTCACATACTCCAATACTTCATGATTTAACATCCCATAAATATACTTTTACTTTCGTGCCACCTTACAGGTAGAGAAAGTATTGTGATCGTAAAAAAAAATCAGACTCAAAATTTGGATGAATTTCGACGTTTCATGACCCCCCGAATCTGAAAAAGTGGTTCATGCAATACCATCTATCTTTGTGTATGTCTAACCCTAAAATTAAGAGTGGTTTAATAAAGGGCGAAAAGATAAAATATCGATTTTCTCAAAATCTGCCTTAACGATTTTGATTAAAATTATTATCTAGGCGTTGATTAAGATTATAAATAAAAAGGATATTTGCATTTTTCCATGAAAATGATTTTTAGGGTACTTTACAAAACCAGAAATTTCCTTATCTCCTCAATTATTTGAAATACTAAATAACTTATCATTTCAAAATTTAAGTACTATTAAAACAATTTTATTTGAAATATATTTTTATAAAAAATAGTTTCTGAGACATTGGCATTATGTTAATACAATTTTATAAACTTTGGTTGTGAAGAAATACTACTTAAGTCTTAACGCAATAATTCTCTAATTCCATAAAGTAAGTAAACATTAGTAAGTCTATTAAAAAAGTTCATGTTCTTTTATATATACAACAATGGTTTATCTCTATCATTTTAGACTCAATTGTCAATATTTACCTTTTTTATTGGTCTAAATTTATAAATGAGGAGTTTAATAGCAATGTGATAACCATAAGATGTGCAACCCCTAGAAAAATGTCGGACATTTTAACCGGAAGTCGAAATTTTATTACGAAGTATTGTAACACCGCCCTAAGTCTTCCCAAAGAATAAGGCTGATGCACAACAAAACAAAACATAAAATAGAGAACAATAATTGCAGAGGAGCCGATAAGATAATAACAAAAGCAAATAGGCCGAACTCAGGTCTATTCATTTTCTGTTTCCATGAAACTCACACTCCAACTATTTAGTAATATAGATATGAATATATACTATGGTAACCAGTGAAGGGCATAAAATATCGATATAAAGAAATATGTCAGAAAATAACATTTTATTTTATTGATATAGGTTAAATATTGAACAATAGAAAAACTTGGTATAAATATATGTATAATATGTAACATGAATCTTACGACAAAAAAGATAGTCGCGGGCACAACCAGTAACCCTAAAATTGGTTAACATTCAATGTAATGGGATATTATAAACGATTACTCCCAACAAATAGTAAAGGCTATAATCAAAATCGGTACGTTACTCATATTTCCTCCATGACAATATAAAACTTTCATGCTATATGGGCTATATCTCTTTCTCATGACAATACACTATTTTCCTGCCACGCAGGATATAGATTACTAACATTTGTCTCACAACAAGGTAAACTTCTCATGCCGTATGGGCTATAAGTTTCTTATCTTTCAAAACAGTTACTTGAAAATAGACAATTGTGACATCACGCAAACCCTGATGGGGCTTTATGTCGAAGAAAACTAAATAGAAGATAAACATAATTTACCACGATGTATCTTAAAGATTAAAGTATCCCCACATAAATATCTTTCAAGTTGTAAAGTTTCATTAAATCCAAACATTAATTCGCCAAACAGAATTTATATATACATTAGCCGAAAAGGAATTTTGTATCTTCTAAAACCATCCTGGACACCTACGTGCGTCCAAGGACAAGATCCCGACACGAGTGTCCGTACATTTTGGACTACACCATTATATACACTTATTTTAGCTCTGAAAGGGGGAAGAGGGGTAAACAGAACAACGGTAAACACAAAACAAATGAAGAGAGGGAGGGGATAAATAGACGACTGTGGAACATCGGAGGAGCTAGTAGATTGTTCTAGACTAGACCTTTCAACACAACATCACATTATTGCGCCTGCGCGCCACATTCTTCCTACCACGCCTCGTGATAATGCACTGTTCAGTCTTGCACGATATTTACTCGTTTAGTCGGTCGGTCGAACTCATAGAGGCATGTTGTTGTTTTTTGTGCGGGGAGAACATTAGTGAGTTGAAGCAGCTGAATGGGGCCGAGGTGAGTTTACTTGCTTTTTTATTCGTGCACTTTCGTAGCTTATTTCCAATAAACGCTACAGTATTGACCTTTGACGACCCAAAAACGACCATTTTTTCATACAAATATAAAAAGGAGGACATTATTTCCTTAAAAATAAAATTATAGAATTTAAAAGGAGTCAAAAAAGTTTTACGAAAGTATAGCGAAAATTATGTTTGGGTTTGCTAGTGGATATTATTTCGTTTCTCACGTATTACGAGTTTTGAGTAGATATCTCAATTTTTAAACAATAAAGAGAGAAAGCCTGTGGAGTTCTATGTTTTACAACCAAGGGGGAAAAGGCAATTCGGCAAAATGTGGTCTCTACTTATTAGTGAATACCAGTTGTAACGTTGATTGACATCAATATTATAAGCATGAAGAAAAAACTAATGAATGAACACAATTTCTACAACACCGAAGAATAAACAATACTGTACTCACCAAAATGCCCCGTTTCTCGGTCAGTGTGTCTCGAGTCTCGTCAACAACATCCCTGCCCGCGCGCACTGTATCCGCACCGAGTGTGAAAACATGACTAACAGAGTGACAGGTGTGGCAAGTTGAGCGCGAGGTCACCCGTTCCATCATGGGAGTGACCTCGTGATGGACACGTGATATTCTACATGCCCCTCCAATGATCGAGATGTTTCCTTTTGTAACTTACTGCACCTTTCCCTCTGTTCCGTGTGATTGTTCTTCGATGTTCTTTTGTCTTCCCCTATGTTCCCCTACTCTCAGTGAATAACGGTTTATATACTGGTGCTGTGTGTGTCGTAAGCTCACTTCTTGAATCAACCGTGTCGTTGACACATGTTCTAGGATGGGATTTTTCCCAAGGTATAAATTCATGTTTGGCTGTACTAGTTAAAATTACTCTTTCGGAATCATGTTATAAATTTAATTGTAAATTTTATGCTGGGTATAAATTTCATTTCGGCTAGTACGATACAAAATTAATTTTGGACTTACTTCTGTTATTTTGGGTTAATTTTTTAACTTTTGTAGAAATGATGAATTGCGTAGCCCAAACATGGCGTAATATATTTTATTACTGGTTAATAGTATTACTGGATTGTTTGCTCTTCCGGCTTGGTAAATAATGGTTAGAAAG
Source organism: Timema shepardi (assembly GCA_902151425.1). Lineage (NCBI taxonomy): Eukaryota > Metazoa > Arthropoda > Insecta > Phasmatodea > Timematidae > Timema > Timema shepardi. The sequence goes on along the minus strand of CABFVX010004259.1, from coordinate 36,988 downwards.
AATGAGGGACATTATCTTTGTAAGTTCTATCTTACACCTTTTTTTAAGACGTAATGCCTGGATAATATGGGAAATGTTTATAGCCCGTACGGCTAAATATTGTTTTGGATTTATTATTATGACTAAATAAATCATGGACTATCTCATTTAATGAAGAAGATAGATTTTGATTGCCATGAATAGTTGTGGTTGTAAATTATAATTCTAAGTCACATGGGGTAGTCCGTTTTTGAAATGCGGATAGTTAGCCTGTGGCGGCTAGTTATTGTTGTCAGTCTAGTGCGGGTTGCCGCAGAGACACATTAGGGGGTCGTATATTTATCTTGAATGTAATTGTTAGCACAAGTGTTGTTATGGCAAATGTACAATTGTATGATTGTGGGCATAACCCTGTTCTCCATATATCCATATTTATATTTATAATTTTTATTATCTATTGTTTTCTATATATATCTACTGTTAATAAATATAGATTTATTTTCATATGCAACCTTTGATTTACTATTCCAAGTAAATAAGTCATTGTTTTTACTCTAAGGATTCTCGTCCCTTTTCCTTTGACGGATAGTACAAAATAACGGGTGATGGTTGAGAAGGGTTCATGACGACAAATTATTGAATAGGTCAAAGTGAAGGCCTATCAATGTTTATGTGGTCCTAACGCTCTTCTGCAATTTAATCTCTGCTTCATCTCTGCTTCTCCATCTTGGCGGCATAGGTCTGAATACAGGCCTATACACTTTTACAGACACACATACTCAGATACATCAGATTATTAAGCATACATAGACGCGTTTCACTAAAACTTTCTTTGAATCAGTAACACATAAATGTAGTACCTACATTTTTTTTTATCAAATACTTTATTTCATTAAATGAGTTTTAAATACGTATTTACCTTTACTTCATATAAGGTTGATTAAAAATAAGTTCAGCTAGTCCCAATGCTTCTATTTAATCTATTTGGATTTCTTTCCCTAAAAACTAAACCATCAGCTATATTTATTTTCTTATAGTTTATCTATTGTTTTATATCTATTTTGACTTGAAAATTCTTATTGAAACTCAAGCCCAAAAAATAATTAAATCTAACTTGTGTTTAATAAAGATACAAACCTTTTTTATATTCGCGTCTATTTTATTTGTTACATTTTAATACCGGTATTAATTATTATACTCTATAAACCTCTTACTAATATCAACGTGTGATAATTATGTTCTTGTGTGTTAGTCTGACTGGCGACCGGCCTAACAATATCGGGGAAAACAACCGGGTAGTTCCTGATTTCACCGCCAGAATGCTAAGTTTGGATCCAGAAGAGAGGATGGATATTCAGGAAATGCTCGCACAGCCTTGGTTCGAGGTATATTACACGTTTTATAAGCAATATAATAACAATAACACTTACTTTTAAGGAAAATTTTAAAACTATTTTTAGGAATAGTTACAGTGGCGGCTCTTGAGTAAACATTAAGGGGTGGTGCTCTCTTAAAAATGTTCAAACAAGGTATACTAAAGCTTACTTTATAGAAACATAATACCACCATGTATTTAACTAAGAAAACTACACTTAAAAAGTATAAACATATAAAGTTAATACAAGTTGACTTGGTTCTAAGTCAAAACCTGTCCATTGTAAAATCCACACACAAACACATACACGCCTACCATTAAACAATAAATAAATCTTTAACAATACATCAAGTGATATAGGCCTACATACTGTATATATCAGAATAATTTAAACTGTAGATGTATCGTTTGAAAGAAAAATATAATCTTCATTTAAGGCGGGGAAACAATTGGCGGGGTTGAAGGTGGTCGGTCATACGACACGAAGCGGTTCGTGGTAGTTCAAGGAACGATATCACTGTATGTAGAGATCCAAAAATAAACAAATCAAAAGTGTGGTATGGGTGATCCCGGGACTTTTGGCTCGTTTATAAGTCTACCGGGGCTGAAAAGGGCTGCTTACCCCTGGTCGCGATAGTCTGGACTGCTGATGACGGGGTTCAAGTCCTGGTATATGAGGGTGGACCAAGGACCTATTGCTGTGGAGGGGTGGGGGGATTGTTTTTCATAAAGCTCCTATAAGTGGCGGTGATACAGCAGCACAGTTTGCAACCAAAACAACCAGCGAGACGCGGGAGAACTGTGCGTGCAGCGAACCTCGCGGGACGACGCTGAAGTACTTCGTCCGCCAGAAAATTTGCGAGATTTATTCGCCCCGGATATCCCGCGATGATTTGTTATTTCACGTGAATCTCGCTCCCACGTCCCGCTTTGGTCTGCGCAGACCTTTACTGTCTGAAATATCTAATTTTTATTTTACCAGTTTGATTAAAGTTGTGCACACACCAACGTTGGATGTGGGAGCGAAATTCATGTATTACGGTATATAGGAGTGCACTAAACACGGTGGAAAAATCCCACGTATTTCCTGGCGGGACTGCAGCGTTGTCCCCCCAGTTTTCCTGCATCCCCCTGGTCGTGTCAAGAGTTGGTTGCTTTGTATGTCATCACCAAGCAGATATTATAAATGGTGTAAACCTACCCCGTGATTAATCATTTAAGTCATAAAGACTACAAGCCAGTGTTGCTGGAATGATTGTACATTTCCAATCCAGTAACAAACCCAGCTATTTGTGTAGTCCTTGTTTGGATAATTTTTTTTAAAATTAAAAACTCTTTTAAAAGCTATTTAGACTCGTGCTCACATGACATTGTCAATAAAATAAAGCCCTGAAGGCAGAGAATATTTATGAATATTAAAAGCTTTTATAAATAATTTTGAGTAGTTTTATAGTAGTTAAGAGATTTAAATAATATGAATGGTATCAGCACTATTATTTGTATGTTTTTTCAATTGTTAATTTTGTGTGTAACGGTAAACATTTTAAATATCAGGCTTAAGTCTGAAGCCTGGCCTTAAAATGTAGCATATACATTCGACACATCTTCAATGTTAGCTATACTTAATATTATTTAAATTTATATTAACATTATTTGTGGTGTTGGGGAAGG
>CABFVX010004259.1:0-31180 GCA_902151425.1 Timema shepardi | reverse complement strand
TTTTATTAAAATTTAAGTTGGCTTGAAAGGACTTTTCTTCAGACTCGCCAAAGCAGTGTTTTTTAGGAGATTGTAGTTCAGTTGGTGAATCCTGTTCTCTTTTGATTAAGAAACGATCCATGCTCAAAATATTACTCAAATCACGCTGATTTATATTAAGTTCACTTTTACACACAAACACATTAGCAAATACGACATAAACTCATTTATTTACAAAACATTTAACAAACCACACGCCACACTATTTATTCTTAATATTCACAAGATTGCTGCAACTATTCGAAAAAGTTAAGAACTTGCAAATAAAACAAAATAATTTACTAATACAATAACAGTGTCACCAGCCTAAAAACTATTTTAGCAGCGCTAGTGTCTATACAAATGAAGCAAGATCCGCCTATTTAATAAGGTCATTTAAATTTAAAATAGCTAATTTCAAGAATTAAAAAAAACTATTCAAATAAATCAATAAATTCTCTATTGAATTTAAGGGTAAAATTTTGGGGGGGGACGTGTCTCCCCCGTCCCCTCTACCAGGCACGTCCATGGGTGCACCACTGCTTACAACAAATATCTGTGTGAATGTCTTAGCAATAAACCAATGACGTAGCGATAGAGTATTAATAGTCCGAGATAATCTCCCCAATGTTAGTCAGAGTTTACGCATATAAATATCTTCTGGAGCATAAATTCTCAAGTTGGGGGACTCGTTTGTTTCCAAGCAGAATTGTGTGAGATAAGTTAGGCTTTATAAAATAGTTTTAATTGCAACGAGAGTTGGACAATCCACCTGATTCCCTCTCACCAAGATCTGATGGACGCTGGATCCATGTACCACTTCATTTTACTGTTATTATGATTGTTTGCTTCGAGTATTGCTAACTGTGTGCTTTTAATTACACCAGGCTAATTGATAGGACCTGTCTCTCTTATGCATTCGGAAATGTGCATAGTGGTCCAATGGTCATAGGTTCTGGCTACGGACCCAGAGGTCCGGGGTTTGATTCCCAGTGCATCCAAATTATCTGGGAAGCAGTGGGTCTGGAACGGGTTAGATTCATTCTAGGGTGTATAAATAAGGAGCTACTCGAATAAAGTAGTAGTGGCTCAGGTATAGAAGGCCGAGTTTAATAGCGGGAGTCATCGTTGTGCTGACCACATGACACCCTCTATCCACACAAGTTGGCACTAATTCACCAAACCGTTTGGTAGCCACTAGGTAGGTAAGGCCTGAATGCAGGCTGACACCATGGAGTTATTTTTATTACATTTTGAGTGGATGGTAATCCTCGTTGTGGATAAATAAAAGAAGAGAGAATATGGGAGGGGAGGGGGGTGTTCAAAATGCCCTAAGATAGCATACGGTTAAGGGAAAATAAAACATGTTTGAGAACCACTGTTCTATGGGGACATGCCTTGAAATAATCCCTTGACGTTCTTGAACAACGGTGGCTGAGGATCCTCGGCCCCCAAATCTCCCCTGCAACTTCTAGAGTACAGCACACCTATTTATATTTCTCAGAATACGCCACTGCCTAATGAACGCTCAGCCTCATGGCGAAAGACACAGCTATCAATTTGCAACATAGCAAATATAGTTTGTCGAAAATTTAAAAGAGATATGCGTTGAGTCCATTCAAATTATTTTTAATGTATAGGCTATATGAATGACTCACAAAGAGATAAAATAGGTATTAGGACCTATCTCTTTGAGTTTTAAATTGACAATCTCAGGCCTATTTAATTTTAATCTGTTTATAATAGTTTATATATTTTCAAGGATCTTTTCAATGATCGTGGAACAAACTGTTTTCTATTTTCACAAGAATATAAATATTTATCTAAGGGTCATGGATAGGATATCTTTGTTTTAACATTAAAATGATAATAACAAGGGCTATTCAGATATACTTGTGTATATGTGACACAGAGTTGTTGGGTGTGTATCCATGTGTTCTTGTCTGAAATATGTTCCAGGATGAGGCCTTGAAAGAAAGAGTGCAATCCTCGCTATCTCAACACACGCAAGCGTGTTCTTTAGACGTCCCCAGAGAACCTTGGAGGTGCGGCAACAACGAGTTCTACTTCGTGAGTCCTCAGCTCAGCTCTACAAGTGTCCATCGTGGTTATTCAGGCATTCGTGAGGAGGAGGACTTTTGGAACGGTCCACTGGAAACAGGACACTCACAGAATCCTGATGAAGATGGTATACACAGTGAAAGTGATGATGGGGACAGAAATTACACTTCTGAAGAGACCGATGACGAAAGTATAGGAAGCCAAACTTCTGAAGATTGTTCTGGAAGTAGCTCTTCTAATAACAGCAGTTCTAGTAGTAACGATAGTGATGACAGTGATGGTTCTATGACAAGTGATAGTGACAGTAGCAGTGATGATAGTGGAAGTTACAATCTACAGGACAAAGAGAAAGACAATGTCCATAGTACAACAGATTCTTCTAGTGATTCGTCCTGTTTTTTATAGTTTTATTTACAAATTCCGTCAAATGACAACGCTCGGAGGTGGAGTGATTATAAAATCTAATATATTTTCCTTACCTTATTTTTTATACTCTACTCTGACGTATCCCAAAAACTAACCTTCTTACCATATTTACAATTAGCTGCACTCTGATATAACAGGAAATATCCGCTTAACTTACCTACACTTGGCTGTGGCCTGAAAGATAGCATTCTTGATTGGTTTTACTAAACTCTACTGTAGCCCAGATTTGACCGCTCTCTGGTGAAGTCAAAAGGAAAACCTATTTTTGTGGTGTTTCTACATTCTATTTTAGTCTAAAAGCTATTATATTTACTTAGACTTACATAAATATATTTCGGTAACATGAAAAACCACTTCTTTTTTTTGGACGTTACTCCTCCTGCTGTCGACAGAAATACAATATCCCTAACACTGGCTTTAATGTACTTAATTTGAAACAAAAATATAACAGTTTATATTCAGACAACTGATGTAAAATTATGCCATCCTGCAGATACAAGATAAGTGAAAAAAAAACCTAATCTTCCTTTACTGTAAACGTAATTTTACCAAAATAGGTATAGTTAATGTAATCTACTACAACACAATTTATGTATATGTAATCATCCATCCGTTTATTGGCGTTCTCACACCCCTGACTCAAAGATGGGATTAATGGAGGGATAGAAAGTTCGTAAGAGATGGTAGGAGGCAATGGGTTCTTTTTATTGTAAAATAAGTATGAACTCTGAAAGGACATTTACAAGTTGTACAAGAACTAGTATGAACACTACACACAAGTACTTGTGACATTCTAAAGACCCGTGAGCTTTTTCCCTGGGCTTTTAATCCTTTTAGAGATGGTCTTACGACTACCAGATAAATATTGCTATCGGGAGGTTAAAGTTATCTACCAGATAAAGGTTATCAGCCACTTTAATGTTTTACGATTATTATGAACTGAATTTATCCGCCAGATAGCTATCTGTAGAATAAATATATTTTTATTCAGAACACGCTAGGTTGGTACTGTTTTTACTGGTGCGTGCATGCGTATAAGCCCTGCTGATAGCACTACAACCTGGCGAGTGTTGACAAAGCTCAACATTTGTTAAATAATGGCGGCTATACGAGTGCGAGGAAAACAGATGGCGTCACGTGGGCACAGAAACTAGGTTGTTTTCCAAGTACTAATTTCGGTGTTTGCCAAAATGGGGGCAATAGTTGGATACAAAGTTTACAAAATTTCATTTAATGTACTCACATTTAAATAATTTGTTTTTATATAACTATAACTCTACAAATAGCTTGCGAGTTTTTGTAAAAATGTGAATTAAATGTTCCAGTGCGGCCTGTGCTTACTTAATACGCAAGCCAAGATTTTAACCTAAAAACAGATTTTGATAGATGAAACCTCCTGAAAAACAACGCGTCACTATGGCAACGCCAATCTTAACTTTCAGATAAAAGTTATCAGGTACTTAGACCTCCCGATAAAAATGTGATGGAAAAATACATCTGGCAGATAAATGCTATCTGGCGGTCATAAGACGAACTTTTAACTTATAAACCAGATAAAAATATTTAACGACCAGATTAATATTCATCCAGGACTCATAAGACCGGCAGTTAGTCCCTACAATTAATAAGAAGGGGAAGTGATACATGAAGAAGAGGAGACATGAAGGAGAAGAGGAACTATAGGGTGAAGGAAGCAGTAGAGGAGAAGAATAAAGCATTCAGAAGAAGTTTTAAGAATTGGAATGAGGAAACAGAGGAAGAATATAGGGAGAAGAAGAGAGACATGGAAGGAAGTAGGAAGGTGTTATATAGCCAAGTAAAAAACAGGAGGAGAGAGAAAAAACTAGAAGTTAGAAAGATAGATGAAGGAAGAACGTTGAAGACAGGAGAGGAAGAAAATGAACTGTGGATGAGATACTTTGAGAACATTTTCAACCTGGAAGAGGAAAGGAATAGGAGTGAAAGAGAGGAGCAGGAAAAATAGAATGAGAGGAGGAAAGAGGTGGAGGACGCATTAAAGAGGATGGAACATGGAAAAACGTCGGGTGTGGACGAACTGGTTGTGGAAATGATGAAGGCACTAGGTGAAGTAGGTATACAATGGTTATAAAGGATGCTGAGAGTTATTTGAAAGAAGAATGCGATACCGGAAGACTAGAAAAAGGGAGTTATATTACCTATTTTCAACAAGGGAGACAGAAAGAAGTGTGCAAATTATGTAACTGAACAAAAATTTATGAAATAATACTGGAAAACAGATTAAAAATGTATTGAAAGGAAGGTGGAGAGAGGAACAGCATGGATTTAGAGAACAAAGGTCTACAGTAGACTTAATCTTTGCCATAGGACAACTGATTGAAAGAAAAGTGTGAATATGGGAAAGGCTTGTTGATGGTATTTATGGATGTTGAGAAGGCATGTGATAGCGTGGATAGAAATAAAGTTTGTAAAGTGATGGAGAAGGAAATAGGATTGGTGATGAGAGTGAAAAGCATGTATGAGGTTAACAGGAGTTGTGTTAATACAGAGAATGAGAGGACGGAGTGGTGCCAAATAAAAACTGGAGTGAAACAGGGGAGTGCCCTTCCTTTCCCTACTTGTAATGGAAATGGATGGAAGTGACAAGGAAGAGGGTAAGATATAATAAAACTATAAGGTTGAATGGAGTAGAGCTGAGAAAAGTACTGAATGTAAAATACCTTGGAAGCATGATTGAGGAGAAAGGTGGAAGTAGAGAGGATTGAGTGAGAGAGGACAGCAGGGAGAGTTGTTGTATAGGTGCATAAGAGACTTGCTATGAAGAAGATAAGTCCCCTTGAAGTGTCCTTAAAGTGTTGTACAGGGCATACATTGTACCTATTGTCATATATGCAGCAGAAACATGGACAGTGAATGTAAGAGAGACTAGGAAAGTGGAGGACATGGGAATGAAATTTATGAGGAGCATGTTAGCTGTCAAGGGGGGAAACAAGATTAGGAATAAAGTTGTTCGGGAAAGAATGGGGTACAGGGAGAACATGAGATAGTAGAGGAAGCAAGACTGAGATGGTATGGACATGTAATGAGGATGTAAAAAGAGAGGACGCCGAAGAAAATGTGGTAAATAAAGTATGCGAGAAAAAAAGATTGCAGGAGAGGCAAGAAAGAAACGGAAAGATCAGATAACAGAAGGTGTTCAAGGGATGGGAGAGGAAAGAAAGAAATGAAATGAAGAAGAGTGGTGGAAGGATAGAGGAAGATGGAGGAATTTTCTAAACTGACCCGGATACAGGATGATGATGATGATAATGATGAGTCCCTGCATAAGTGGTATCCCGGAAATTAAACCAGATATTTACCAACATGAGTAATCTTAAAGAGAAGCAAATAATTCAAATTGGTTGCTCATCAAGGGCCAGTCTCATAGTCAGACTAAGTACGTCTCAAGTGTGGTGTTATACCAAATACAAGACGACAACTACCTTATCTCGAATAGAATGTGCCAATTTTTCATATAAAACTGGCCTGTTCCATTCTGGTTTAGGTAGGTGTCGTCTTGTATTTGGTATAGCACCACACTTGAGGCGTTTCACACTCCTCCCTGATGAGTTCCGATAGAATGAAACCTAGGTCGGGGGATTGGGCGGTGACGATCAATTTTCTTTAAGAGACATCCATTACCTCTTTGTCCATTGGCAGCAGTGTAAAGTGTGAACTGTGTTCTTCTTTTCATTGTAATGGCCATATTGTGTTCGTACCCCTTTTATATGCGTTTCTATCCACCTTTCCTGTACCTTCTTACAAATATAATACAATTATCTATTGGCATTAAGGTATCTAATGGCACTCTGCACTCGACATTGCAAAATATAATCTAATCCTATTGTCATAAAATATCCCCACGCGTTCTGTGGGCCTATTTTTCAGGATGGGCTTGGTGAGATGGGAAGGAAGTGGAAAAAAAATTCGGTAGGGTTTGTTTTAATCTTGTTTATGGAAATAGATTAATTAGGGTACGCTGTCATATAGCAAAAATGGAGGGGTGTTTTACTTACGCTACTAGTTTTGATGATACTGTGTTATGCTACTTGGCAAAACCAACACTGTTTATAAAAACGTGTCCTAGTATGAATGTGCTACTGCTGATTCAGAAAATTTGACAGTGTGAGTTCCTAGACTTACATCATTGTGATTCTTGCATGTTATAATTACCTAAGGCTGCAGGCTATGGCTTTCTACTCTCTCTTATAATTAAGTTTCTGATTACATTTTCAATAAAATTAACCAAACATTATTAAATGCCAAAATATAATCAATCCATAGTACATATTTCTATAACAACAATCATTACTAAAATAAATGGACTTTCTCACTTTATTGTTTAAAAATTTAGATATTTACTCAAAACTCTATATGTGAAACGAAATAATATACACTAGCAAACGCAAGCATAAATTGCATTTTAATTAAGTAAAACATTTTTTAACTTCCGGTTTTAAATTTTATAATTTTATTTTTTAAGTGCTAATATCTTCATTTGTATATTTAGACCAATAAAAAAGATTAATATTGACTCCCCAAGGGTTGACATTCGTATTAAAATTTCGATTACAACTCTTTAACTATAAGCCTTTGGTTATTTAAAAACACAAAACGGGAATAATATGAGGATTAGTAAGGATTTACTTGCTTCGGTGGCCATGTGGTCTAAGGCGCTATTCTCGCAATAGATTAGACTGTTGGAGATAGGGGTTCGATCAAGAACAGGTGTACTAAGAGTGGTCTTCCTAGGTAGTTTTCCACTTTTCCTCCACACAAATGCAGGTACACTTTCTCTAAATTCAACCTCCTTAATGCCTAACAAATTAGGGCAAGTAGTATATAGGCATATAACACAAACAGGTAGTAAGAGGTGGTTCCAAAATAAGTAGCGCTATATTTTATTTATAGATTGACAGAAATCACTACACAATATATTGACTTACACATTTTTTCAAAGATGGCGTGGCAGAACTTCTTGGCAGACTTTTTTGGACAAGACCTTTTTAAACTTTGAATATTGTATAATAGTTAAACAAAGCTCAACTAATAAAATATATTATATATTCACTACACCTTTGATCATCACGAAATAATATTTAAATGTTCTCTACCTACTAAATAAAATATTTTCAAAATAGAAATGTAGGCCTATTTTAAAATTACAAACATCATGCATTTTAAGTGATTTAACGGAGAAATCATTATCAAATAGGGAGTTATTTATTAAACAACGTGGATTTTAAATTAGTGTTTGTACAGTGTATTTATATAAATTATTTGAATTAATAGCTTATCTCGTTTCAATTTTAATCCAAAGCTATATTTTCAAATCCTTTCTTCCCGCCCCGATAAGTCACGTGTTTCAATTGGCTGTGGAGGTAGCCTCGCTTCACAGGTCCTCCTTTAATCACGTTTCCTAGCGATACCTTAGAGAATCGATTCTTTGAATATTACGCTTTTTCAAGCAAAGAACCGGAATACGAAATTCGTTATGACAGGTGATGACTCTTGTTCAAAACCATAGTGCGAAGGAAAAGATATCGACTATCAGGGAAGGATATAACATAAGTAGATGAAACGTAAAAAATGTTATTTGTAAATAACAGTTTATTTATTAATATTAGATATAGATAGATTGAATATTGCACAATACAAAGAAAAATATATAGGAGAATATTATACAAGCAATAGTCACGGGTCATATCAATCACCCAAAACTTGACTAATAATTGATTACTCGAGTCATCAATGACTTTCACAAAAGATTCAATCCAAAATACTTGTAATACTTTCCAAGTATTAAAACTTGTACATAAATAAATACAACCCCGGACCAAGCGTCCTTAAGATGACAAAGCCTAATTCCCAGCAGGTGGACTTCAAAACCAATCCCAAACAATAACTTCAATTCTATCATAGGTTGTCAATTTATTTTAAAAAGAAATTATAAAAAGATTACGTATAATAGATAGCAAAATACTACTGAATAAAAAATAACTTTTAGGCCGAACGGGCTATAAATTTAACACAATTCTCATAACAATATAAGACCAATCTCCACAAAAATATGGCGTCTCACGCCAGATAGAATATAAGTTTTAACCATTATACAAGGAATAGTGAAACTCTAAATCTCTTAAAAATATGACGTCTCATTTATATTGAAAATATTAATACCACGCAAGTCCAAAAAGGGGACTTTGCGTCTAGAAAGCCTAATGTAAAGACAAACATTATTTATCATAACTAAATTTACATTTACAAGAGATCGAAGTTTTCCGCAATATCCGCGCGTAACTATTTATAAATATTAATATTTATTGGCCGAAAAAGATTTTTAAAATACAATAGCCGAAATAACATCCTTGACACCTATATTGCGTCCAAGGACAGTATCCTGACTAGAGTAAATCATCCATCTGAACTACACCATTATATACGCTAACATGCTTGCTCAGAGAGGGGAAAAGAGGGAAGGGATAACCAGACAGAGGTAGAAAAATTGAGTAGCTTGGAGAAAGAACAAATGTTTTTTACGTGGTACCATCTTCTCGGGCATGCACGTCACACTTTACCCAACATGCCCCGCGATGAATCACTGTTCAAGCTTACACAATCTTCACGAGATTATTCTGCGCGTAATGTTTATCGTGGTATGTAGTGCTTGTGCGGGGAGTCGACTTGGGAGGTGCAACTACTTAGTGGGGCAATGGTGAGTTCACTCATTTTTATTCTTAATAGTGTCCAATCTTGCTGATTTATTTAACTCTTGTAGCTTTATGGTAATAAACGATACAAATCTCGCCCCCTTGGCAGATGGGTGACGGCTACTCAGCGCCTTTTGGACAGGCCGAGTTTGGTAGCTCGGTAGTCTTCTCGCTAGGTAAGCCCCACGGCGAAATCTCATGCGTGGGTCACGTGGTGTCTTGGCTCCGCACACTTAGTTCCTCCGAAGATCTAGCTCATCTTGTCTATGTACGTCACACTTTACCCAACATGCCCCGCGATGAATCACTGTTCAAGCTTACACAATCTTCACGCGATTAGTCTGCGCGTAATTTATTGTGGTATGTAGTGCTTGTGCGGGGAGTCGACTTGGGAGGCGCAACTACTTAGTGGGGCAATGGTGAGTTCACTCATTTTTATTCTTAATAGTGTCCAATCTTGCTGATTTCTTTAACTCTTGTAGCTTTATGGTAATAAACGCTACACTCTTTATTATTAGCACCACGTCTTACTACCCGTTCGGATTATATGCCTATGTACTAATTACGCTAATGGGTTAAGGATGAGGTAGGTAGAGGAAGTGGACCCGCATTTAAGTAGAGAGAGAGATAGAGAGAGTGGGAGTAGGAAATCATTAAAGAAAAATCCCACCGTGTGCACCCGATTGGGATCGAACCCCGATCTCCCCATCCTCTGCAGTCTAGTATTTTTCCAGAGTAGCGCGCTAGACCCCACGTCCATCGCATACTACTATAATTATTATGATTAGTAAAGGAAATCTCTTATCATTAATTTACTCAGTGCGTATTATACATTTACATTCTTCTTCTTACTATTTTTTTATTATTGTAATGTACCATTATTTAGTTACCATTGTAGATATGAAAATTTTCTTCAGTGGCGGCTTGTGGTTGGGGAGTTAAAAGGTAACACTTTGATCCTATTATACTTCAAAAGATAGTGTGTTTAAAGAAGGGGAAAGGGGTATTGATGATGGGTAGGAGTATATAGGAAGCACGGAAGATAGAGGGGGAGAAAAATGTCGGGTCAACCTTAAAATTATTTTAATTAACTTATTGATGACCAAAATTTTGAGTATGATTTATGAACATAACGCGTCTACAAAGGTTCTAATTCATTTTTCTCTACTGCTTTTTTTATCACAATGTTTTACCACAGGTTGGCTTATACACCAAAGTAGCCTACATGGCGTATGGTTACAGCGCTGTGACTGGTTAAAATTGATCACGTGACCACGCCTCCTAGCTCTATGTTTGGTTGTTGGTTTTACCCCTCCCCTACGGCCCTCCTTTCCTTTGCCAGTCAAACGCTTACTGACTCGGAACGGAGGTATAGCACGTACGAAAAGGAATGTGTTGCCCGTGTCTTCGGTGTTGAGCGGTTTGCCGACTACTTGGAGCAAAGAGAATTTGAGTTGTTTACCAACATTATGGCTCTTGTTTGGATGTGGCGACATCCCAATCAAATGGGGAAGATAGGTAGATGGGTGTGGAGGTTATCCCGCTTTAAATTCACCACACACCATATTTCGGGCAAGAGTAATGTTACTGCCGATGCGCTATCGCGCATGGCTGAAGATCTGAGTCCTGTCGCTTCTGAAGAGATCAATGCCACTAACTGTGTTATTAATACCATCCCTGAGTCGTTTGTGTCAATTTATGATCAGCAACGTAATGATCCTTGGTGTAGGGGCATCATAGAGCAGATTGAGAAAGGAGAAAAGGTGTGACCGTTCGGAATATTCAAGGTTTATTAGTTACCTATAATAACCAGGGAAAAGGTAGAAAAGTAGTCGTTCCCCTTGCTGTTCGGTCTATACTATTAAAATACTTTCACAACTCCGCTTTTAGAGGTCACTTAGGTGTCCTGAAAACTGTCCGCAAGTTTTCTCATGAGTTTTTTTGGCCTGGCTTATATAATGATGTTAAGACATGGGTTAGCCGTTGCATTGACTGTCAAAAGGCTAAACCAGCTCAAAACTCTCGCATTGGGCTACATTTGGCTGATGTCACCCAACGTCCTTGGGAGGAAGTCTTTGTGGATTATATAGGTCCTATCACCCGTTCTTCTCAGGGAAACTCTTGTATATTAATACTTATCGATGCTTTTTCAAAGTTGGTTTTCTTTATTACCCTTTTTGACATGAAGGCTACTACCACTGTAAATGTGCTGTGTAGACGTATATGGACATTCTTGGGAGCCCCTCGCACCATTGTTAGTGTTAATGGTCCCTGTTTTAGGTCGGCTGTTTTGAGGGATGTGTTTTGGGTGGGGGATCAGACACATTACTACGAGCCCGTAACACGCTGGCCCTAATCAAGTTGAACGGCTCAACAGGAACTTGGTTATTGCCCTTACTATCTTCCATCATCAGGTTCAAAGTAGGTGGGACCAAGAGTTAGAGTTTCTCAATCTAGCTTTCAACTCAGCGTATCATGATGCTATTGGTTCCTCCTCTGCCTCTATTTTTTTAGGAAGAGAACTAAACCACCCCCTATTATCGGTTTGGGACATTGACATGCTGAGAGGTATAGGATAGCACTGGGTAACTTGAAAAGGGCCCAACGTAGGGTAGCCGCGAGCTACAATAAAGGCAGGATCTGTCTCCTTTGTGATTGGAAATATCGCCCTATGCAAGGAGTTCCCACAAAGCTCCGCTATTGAGAGAATCTCAGCAAAATTATGTGAGAAGTGGAGTGGTCCATGGCTGATAGATGAATCTCTCACCCCCGTCACTGTCCGTCTGACAGATAAAGAGGACAAGAATGTTTCCAGAACTCATGTGAGCCATTTGAAAACTATCCCACCATAAGATATATATTCTGTCAAGAGTCACTGGGTAGTGACTGGATAGTCACCGTGGTCACTATGTTGTCACTATCCAGTTTAGTGTAATTTTGTGTATGTAGCGTCCCCTATGCGCATGCTTCGAAGCATGCAAGGTCGTTGTGTTATGTATATCGTGTGATTTTTTTTTATTTCTCTAAAAATTGGAAGGGTAGGAATTAAGTAATACTACTATTAGCACCACGTCTTACTACCCATTCGGGTTATACGCACTCACGCTAATGTGTAATGGTAGGGTGATTGCGAGATGAAATGGAGGACCTACAGTTTAACGTGGGATCCGAACCACGGTGGAGGCCTGGCATTCCTCACATTCACAAGATGTCTTGTCAGAGGTGAAGGAAGGGTTTGGTAATAAGATAAATCTGTGCCGGAACCGAGGATTGAACCCCGACTGCCAGCATAGAAGTCTGACACCCTATCCCTAGACCGCCAGGTCACCAAGTAATACTATAGATAAGCTTAAAGAACTTTAATCAAGAGAATAATACTATGGGTGACCTGGTGGTCTTGGGGTAAGGTGTCAGACTTCTATGCTGGCGGCCGGGGTTCAATCCTCGGTCCTGGCACAGATTTATCTGATTACCAAACCCTTCCTTCACCTCTGACAAGACATCTTGTGAATGTGAGGAATGCCAGGTCTCCACCGTGGTTCGGATTCCACGTTAAACTGTAGGTCCTTCATTTCATCTCACAATCACCCTACCATTACACATTAGCGTAAGTGCGTATAACCCGAACGGGTAGTAAGACGCGGTGCTAATAATAATAATAATAATACTATGTATAAACTTAAAGAACTTTCATCAAGAAAAATATTAGGTATAAAGGTAAATAACTTTGGTACTGAAAGACAAAATTATGCAGAGACAAGTGAGACTTGGTGCAGTAACTTTGAGTGAAGATAAATCTCAATACATGTATTGGATATTGAGAACAAGATACTGCCTGTTTTGTGTGTGTTATATTCAGCTCGGAGAGGACCCCTGCTCCCGGTTTCTGCCACTCCTTTTCCATCCCTTAGCGTTGGCGAGCTTGTGGAGACAAGATGAGCTAGATCTTCGGAGGAACTAAGTGTGCGGAGCCAAGACACCACGTGACCCACGCATGAGATTTCGCCGTGGGGCTTACCTAGCGAGAAGACTACCGAGCTACCAAACTCGGCCTGTCCAAAAGGCGCTGAGTAGCCGTCACCCATCTGCCAAGGGGGCGAGATTTGTATCGTTTATTACCATAAAGCTACAAGAGTTAAATAAATCAGCAAGATTGGACACTATTAAGAATAAAAATGAGTGAACTCACCATTGCCCCACTAAGTAGTTGCACCTCCCAAGTCGACTCCCCGCACAAGCACTACATACCACGATAAACATTACGCGCAGAATAATCTCGTGAAGATTGTGTAAGCTTGAACAGTGATTCATCGCGGGGCATGTTGGGTAAAGTGTGACGTGCATGCCCGAGAAGATGGTACCACGTAAAAAACATTTGTTCTTTCTCCAAGCTACTCAATTTTTCTACCTCTGTCTGGTTATCCCTTCCCTCTTTTCCCCTCTCTGAGCAAGCATGTTAGCGTATATAATGGTGTAGTTCAGATGGATGATTTACTCTAGTCAGGATACTGTCCTTGGACGCATATAGGTGTCAAGGATGTTATTTCGGCTATTGTATTTTAAAAATCTTTTTCGGCCAATAAATATTAATATGTATAAATAGTTACGCGCGGATATTGCGGAAAACTTCGATCTCTTGTAAATGTAAATTTAGTTATGATAAATAATGTTTGTCTTTACATTAGGCTTTCTAGACGCAAAGTCCCCTTTTTGGACTTGCGTGGTATTAATATTTTCAATATAAATGAGACGTCATATTTTTAAGAGATTTAGAGTTTCACTATTCCTTGTATAATGGTTAAAACTTATATTCTATCTGGCGTGAGACGCCATATTTTTGTGGAGATTGGTCTTATATTGTTATGAGAATTGTGTTAAATTTATAGCCCGTTCGGCCTAAAAGTTATTTTTTATTCAGTAGTATTTTGCTATCTATTATACGTAATCTTTTTATAATTTCTTTTTAAAATAAATTGACAACCTATGATAGAATTGAAGTTATTGTTTGGGATTGGTTTTGAAGTCCACCTGCTGGGAATTAGGCTTTGTCATCTTAAGGACGCTTGGTCCGGGGTTGTATTTATTTATGTACAAGTGTTAATACTTGGAAAGTATTACAAGTATTTTGAATTGAATCTTTTGTGGAAGTCATTGATGACTCGAGTAATCAATTATTAATCAAGTTTTGGGTGATTGATATGACCCGTGACTATTGCTTTTATAATATGCTCCTATATATTTTTCTTTGTATTGTGCAATATTCAACCTATTTTTATCTTATATCAATAAATAAACTGTTATTTACAATAATATTTTTTACATTTCATATACTTATGTTATATCCTTCATTGATAGTCGGTAGGGTATCCAATCTTTAAGTTATTAAATATTTATAGAGTGGGTTTGGGGAAACAGATGACAAATGGACCTGAGTACGATCTATTTACCTTGTGATCGTCCTATCGGCTCCTCTGCATTTTTTTAAACTCTTATTTAATATTAATGTTGTGTATCAGCCTTTATTCTTTGGTGAATAAGGGTGGTGTCACACGTTAAAGCGTTTTATGGCAAATTAAGATAGCACCAACTATGAAAATGGGTTTTTGAACCACAAATTAGGTGACCTGGCGGTCTAGGGGTAAGATGTCAGACTTCTATGCTGGCGGCCGGGGTTCAATCCGCGGTCCCGGCATAAGTTTATCTGATTACCAAACCCTTCCTTCACCTCTGACAAGACATCTTGTGAATGTGGGGAATGCCAGGCCTCCACCGTGGTTCGGTTCACCCTACCATTACACATTAGCGTAAGTGCGTATAACCCGAACGGGTAGTAAGACGCGGTGCTAATAATAATAATAATAATAGAACCACAAATTCAGCAAATATTACTGGCAACACTTTCATAATTTGTGCTATTAAACTGCTGCTGGTATCTAACGAAAGTTTTCTGTCATTTTTACGAAAACTATTCACACAAAAAATTACTTGAGCACTAAATATCCTCATGTGTTTCTCAAATGTGTAACCTTGGCGGTGATATCAGATAGGACTAGAAGCTTGTTTGAAAAAGAGGGGTTTTCTGAATCAGCGGTCGGTCACATGGTTAACAAGGAGTCAGCCTCATGATATACTAATTGCTGCTGACTGTGAGGACAAGGCATGAATCTTAGTCAGGTGGTTTTGAACATTTATTGTGATTCATCACATCTCCCCACCCTTTTTTACATACAAACACACTCTACACTAATATGGGTGCACTTCCTCTAAACAACCTTCCTTAATTAGAATATGAGGACACTGGTATTTTCATGACAGCTATGGCGACACAAATAATAGGTGTGGGATATTCTTTACTACTAAAATTTGGTGTTCAATGTTGGCATAGGTATCATTATTTGTACTGTTGATGGTGCTACCAGCTGCATCCACAGTATTTTAATATTTTCCAGAAAAGTATGAGGTCACAAATTACAGTATTTGGATGTATTTATAGTAAAACTAAGAAATTTGTGCCATTAATTTAGTGATAATACTATGCCAAGTTAGCAGCACCCAACGTGTTTTAATATTTTTACGAACACTATTGCGGGATAACGGCACAAATTACGAGACTGTACAATATTTCGGGCACAAATTGAGCACTACATATTTTCAGAGGTTTAAGAATTTATCAACGCCCAATACTTGAATGTGTTTAAATGAAAACTATGGCAGAACATAATTTGAGAATCGTAGCACAAACTCGGCACAAGACAGTGCTATGTATTCACATTAGCAATTTAAACATAGTGTTCCACAATTGTTATTAATGGTAAAAAGTACATTAAAAAAAATATATATTTTAGTATAATATTGGTAAAAATAATGCTTCATTGCAAACTATACCATCTAGGAACTCAGTACTTCAAATTAGTCTTCATCTACCCTGAGGCCGTATATAATTATCAATCCTACAACTAATTAATAAAACAGGATCCTTTTTATAAATTATTTGAAAAAAAAACAAAACAAACAGCATTAGCTGTTCAAAGAAAAGTGTATTTTAAAAATTATTTCATCAATCTATTGATAGAGCTCCCAGATTATTTTTTTTCGTCTGTGGTCATAAATATACGGCATTCATATTCATATGTCTGAGTTTTGATGCAATGATCGTGGAGCCCAGTTGGATACAACTATGACGTCACAGGCTGTACAGGCGGGAGAAACTAAGGCCGGCCTTGAAGTGCGGGCTGGCCAGTACTGAATACAACTATCGTTTTATGGTGTTTTCATGGAAACTATGGGGGCACAAATTCAGCACTAAATCTTGGCATAGGTTTCAGAATTTGTGTCGTTAGCGGTGCTGCCAACTTGACGGACCTATACTGAGCTCCCCTTATTGAATGAGAACAATACATTAACAATTGTGAGTGAAGTGAGGGAAGTCAGCTAACGAGGTTAGATACAAAGCACGGTTAGTGGTTTTGAACAAAAAGACTGTTCAGGTGGGTATGATCTCTTTGTATGCTTCTGTTGCAAAGTTGAATACAATTAGGGTTTTCATGGCGGTAGCTACAAAATTAAATTTGCAAGTTTTATCAAATGGATGTATGCAGTGCCCTTTTAAATAGCGAGATTGAAGAAGTGTATTTATAGCGTCCAGAGGGAGTTGACCTTGAAAGTACTAAGTGCCAGATGTAAATTTAATAAGTCAATATATGGTCTTAAATAATAATAATTATTATTATTATTAGCGCCATGTCTTACTACCCATTCGGGTTATACGCACATGGTCTTAAAAAGTCACTCAAGTATTAGAATACAACTTTTGATACAGTAGTGTGCCTTGAAGGCTATACCAAATCAAGTAAGGATAGTTGTTTGGACACAACATGTAATGGAAACGTTAGTGACCTGGAGGTCTAGGGGTAAAGTGTCAGACTTCTGTGCTGGCGGCCGAGGTTCAATCCTCGGTCCCGGCACAGATTTATCTGATCACCAAACCCTTCCTTCACCTCTGACAAGACATCTTGTGAATGTGAGGAATGCCAGGCCTCCACCGTGGTTCGGATTCCACGTTAAACTGTAGGTCCTCCATTTCATCTCACAATCACCCTACCATTACACATTAGCGCAAGTGCGTATAACCCGAACGGGTAGTAAGACGCGGTGCTAATAATAATAATAATAATAATTGAAATGTTAGTGTTTTTGCTGTTACATGTTGATGATATTTTGTAATTTGGAAACACTAAGAGAGTTAGAAAAGGTGAAGGATGTGTTTACGGCAAGAGGGATGTAGCTAACCAGTCTGAGAAATTTGCTACAAATTTATGTCTTTCAAATTGTAAACCTTTATCTTTGTCAATAGAAAGATCTTTAGATTTGATTTGCTGAAACAAAACAAATCAGAAAGCAAACAGATAGTCAGATTGTGGATGTATCATGTATGCTGTAGTGGACTCTAGACGAGAGTTGGGTGCCGTTGTTACAACGTTAGGTACATTTCAGGGATGCGCCAGCATGTTGGTATTTAAATTGTTGAAAAATGTTTTACGAAATATAAAAGGCACAAATGATTTAAAGTTTAATTTACAAAAGAGATGATTCTGAGTTGGTTCAAGGTTTTGTAGACAGTGACTGGAAAGGTATTTTTTAGATTGTACCCCTTGGACATAGCTAAAAGTTTAATGTGTCCCCAAGATAAAAAAAAAATCCAAATTACAGGTTTGAAAAAAATTATGACCACATGGTATATTATTGATATATTTAATCTATTGGGGAAAAATATTTCAAATGTGACAAAACTATTTAGAGAGAATCCTACTATTATAGGCTTAACATTATCTCTTATTGAGAATCGTAATAAGAAGTTTAAAAAAAACCCATAATATTACTCTAAAAGTGAGTAGAAAAGTTTTATACATTTTCTTCATAAATTTGTTCAAAAATAAAGGAAAAAAAGTAAACCTAAACACAATATTTTCCAATCAAAATTTTTAATCGTAATTCTGGAGCCGATATGTTATGAATCCCAAAGTTTTTCAGTAAAAGGGCGGTGGTTGCATGGTTTGGCAAGGCTTTTCGATGTCTGGTTGTCCAGTTGAGTTTTTCAAGTGGAAGTCCGGCTCCAAATTTGGACAGTCTCTTATATTGTTGCCAACAAAATCACAAAGCTTAAGTTCATTTTCTTCTACGAAATTGTCTAAAGACGGAAAGAATTAAAGTTGTTCTTTCACAACTTATTTTGTCCTGAACCATGAAGGGTGTTGTGTATTTACCCTGCAGACCTTTACTCAGCTCATTCAGTCGCTGAAGTACCTCAGCCATGAAAGTTAGCCTGCACAGCCACTGTTCATTTGTTAATGTCACTAAACTCACACTTGATGTCAGAGAGGAAACCTCTAACTTCTTGTCTCATTTTATATAAACGAGCAAGATAATTTCATTTGGAAAGCCACCTTAATATGCAATATGGATAGGCCGATATATAACACATAAACACAAATAGATTGGAACTAATGAATATATAAACCTCCCCTCAGTATATGTCTACAACTGCGTTGCGAGTTTGAGTAATATCGTTGAGAGAGAAAGTCTTGTCACCAAGTTGTAACTGTTCAGGAAGGAAAGATGCTCAAATTACTCTAAACATAAGCAAGATAACTTCTAACATAGAAGGTGTCATGTATAGGGTTAAATATTCTCAGAGCTTGGGTCTCCAGCCGAGAGCAAATAGGAGAAAAAGGCATGTGGAAATAACCAGATAAAGGCCAAAATTAGGGTTTTCCATAGTCTCTTGTCATTTTGCCAACTTTCCCTTGAGAGCTGCTTGAGTACCCCCCGAAATAGGCCCACGTACCCCAGTTTGAGAACCACTGCTCTACAGCATTTAAGTGTCCTGTTGTATGGTCTTCGAAAAAGTATCAATCAGTTGCGATGACAACTACAGAGGCAAGATATAGAGCCTTTGGAGCAACCAGTGAAGCATGTTGGCTTTTATAGTTTGATGTTCATATTGATTGTATTACCATACGAGGATAATCAGTCTGCAATTAAAATTGCACATAATCCTGGAAATAGGAGGGTATAAGCATTTATATATCAAACATTACTTTATCAAAGGAAAATTAAATGAAGGTGCAATCAATATCGAGTATCTCTGTAACGATGAACAGAGTTAGGCGACCCCTTTACAAAGACAATGGGAGTTAATTCAGAGCTAAGACTTTCAATGTTAAAACATAGTTTTATTGAGAGGGATTGTGAATGGGATTGTTATGTGGTCGGCAACTCAATAAATGTTTCCTTTGATGAGTGGGTTCTCGTTTCATTGTAGAACTAGTAACAAAAACCCTTTATATAAAAGAGTGAATATAATACTCCAAATACACTCACAGGTGAACATCACGATATTGCGTTGGGCCATGTATACGATTCCTAGCCATCTCCTGAAATGCCTGGGAACCAGCATAGCAACATCGAATACATAAATCTTTTCAATATTTTCACATATTAATTAATTATTTACATTTTTAAAATGACAGATTTTGACAAAAACTAAGCCTAATCCTAACTTAGCTCTGATCAATAACTTTCCACTTTCTCGCCAGTACAGTACGGTATTTCATTTATGTTGATAACAAGTAGAGTTAGTTCAAATAATACTTAAATACTCTTATAATTATGTTATTGGTATTAACGGCATCCTTTTTTATTTCAAAATTTGCTAGGGTCGATGCATCTACTCCAGATTTCAAAGTTAACAATGACTTCTAGGCTGGACTTTCGATAACAGGGAGAGAGAGAGGTTCGAATATCTGTACGGTATTGTGAGATTTTTTTTCGTAATGGTTTTCCAATTACCCTCCATTGAAATACAGCTACACTTCATTCAAAGATCAACCCTACTCATCCCTAACCCATTAGAGTAATTAGTATACATGCATACTACCCAAACAGGTACTAAGACACAATATGCTATTAAATTAAAAACTTACCTTTATTAAAAGTTATTTTAGAAAAAAAAAAAAATAGATCGCTGTAAATATAATTTCTAGCTAAGATTATTCCAGCTGTGGAGGGGTTGGGTTATGAATAGAAAGGTCAGCAAGAGAGAGAGAGAAGTAGTATGGAGAGGCGAGGTCCACGATCTTCATAAGATAAATCAGCACACAGACTTCTCAGTCACGATCGCGGGATTCAAGGGAAGCTAAAACTGGGCAAGATCCAAGGGAAGCTAAACCTGGGCAAGATCCAAGGGAAGCAAAAACTGGGCAAGATCCAAGGGAAGCTAAAACTGGGCAAGATCCAAGGGAAGCTAAACCTGGGCAAGATCCAAGGGAAGCTAAAACTGGGCAAGATCCAAGGGAAGCTAAACCTGGGCAAGATCCAAGGGAAGCTAAACCTGGGCAAGATCCAAGGGAAGCTAAAACTGGGCAAGATCCAAGGGAAGCTAAAACTGGGCAAGATCCAAGGGAAGCTAAAACTGGGCAAGATCCAAGGGAAGCTAAACCTGGGCAAGATCCAAGGGAAGCTAAACCTGGGCAAGATCCAAGGGAAGCTAAACCTGGGCAAGATCCAAGGGAAGCTAAAACTGGGCAAGATCCAAGGGAAGCTAAAACTGGGCAAGATCCAAGGGAAGCTAAACCTGGGCAAGATCCAAGGGAAGCTAAACCTGGGCAAGATCCAAGGGAAGCTAAACCTGGGCAAGATCCAAGGGAAGCTAAAACTGGGCAAGATCTAAGGAGAGCATTTGTTTGATATTTATTTGAGGTAATGTGCACTTTGTCAACAGACTGATTATATCAGCACACGAGAATGTCTATGAGCGAGAGAGAAAGAGCCTACCTACCACTTTTGCCGCGAAAGAAATTTCCACATATCTTCTAGTTTTTATTAACGTTCCACAATCAACAATCGACTGAAGGCTTTACCTTCCCTTTGAAACAAGTTGTGCTACAGATTTTTATTGTTCAGTAACAATTTGTTGACCCTGGCTGGATCTAAACCCATGAACGCCAGGTGCTTAGGTGAGCACTTTACCCCAAGACGCCCCCAGAGGTCGACCAAGGGAAGGAAAAAAGATAGAACTATCACAGGTTTCAAAACTGCATCATTGACTTTTCAGTTCAACATTTAAATTTATTTATGTTAGTAATTAAAACATAATTTTAAAATTAAATATGTTTATTTAAATTCCATTTAGAAAGCTAAACTAACCAAATATTTTTTTCCTGTTTTTTTAGTAAAAAAATGTATTTGCCGTGATAGTCTCTTCATAAATTTCAATTTTTTATTTTTATAAAACCATCACAGGCTTAAAGATTATAAAAGTGGAGTCAATTTAACTTATACTAATTAATAATTATATTTTAAATGTGGTAGGACCAGTGATAAAGCGAATTAAGGTTATATTAATTTTAAAGTTTTCATCTAAACACATGTAAGCGAACTTAATGCATTGAACAAAATAAAACTGACATATGTGAACACTTGCTTATAATTTCATTACAGTATACTATCTCCGAAACATTTAAATAAAATAAACCAAATGAGCAGCAAAATAGCTTATAGGCCCAGTCCTATTTTATTTTACTATAAAATAATATTTTGTTTGTAGGATATATTGTGAAGGAAACTATATAATTATTATTTCTTAGTAGCTAATTGGTGAGAAAATAGTCTAAATGTACAAATCATATAAAACATACATACATGATATCGAGTTCAACGGCTATTCACACACATATGATTAAAACCATTCCCCCATCAGACACAAATAAATCAAGTGATTCAATAACAGTCTCAAATGTGTTTCTCCCCCAAATTCATTTTGGGTTAACCAGTTTTACAACCATCCTACACACAGCTTTCAAATATTTTGTTGATTGACTACATAACCGTGCAGAGTTTTTCCCAGGCTGTGACTACGTCTTGGCAACACCGACTAACGCTGGCCGTACGACTCGCTCGTGTAGTTTGTACCCCACCTTGGAGACCACGACGACCGTCCCTGGTTGTTTACCTTGGACCTCCTGTTAACATACATCACAACTCGTCGTCTGTATCACTATACTAGGGAAAATATGCAAACCAAACTCGAGATTTACACAAGTATACATCTAAAATTCACAAGGGTGTACAAAAATGGAACTAATTAATCCCAAATAGGTGACCTGGCGGTCTGGGGGGTAGGTGTCAGACTTCTGTGCTGGCGGCCGGGGTTCAATCCTCGGTCCCGACACAGATTTATCTGATTACCAAACCCTTCCTTCACCTCTGACAAGACATCTTGTGAATGTGGGGAATGCCAGGCCTCCACTGTGGTTCGGATTCCACGTTNTACGCACTTACGCTAATGTGTGATGGTAGGGTGATTGTGAGATGAAATGGAGGACCTACAGTTTAACGTGGAATCCGAACCACGGTGGAGGCCTGGCATTCCTCACATTCACAAGATGTCTTGTCAGAGGTGAAGGAAGGGTTTGGTAATCAGATAAATCTGTGCTGGGACCGAGGATTGAACCCCGGCCGCCAGCATAGAAGTCTGACACCTTACACCCTAGACCGTCAGGTCACCTTTCCTCAATTTTGAATGTAATTGTTTGAGAGGGGCAGAAATGCTGAACTATGACTCAACGTGTGCGAGACAGAAGGAAGAAAATGTAACCTTTGTCCATCGGATTCTTCCCACATTTTTACTCTTTGCCTTTCTCCATTAAATTGTTTCCTGTTGGTCATGAGTAGGCCTATGTGGGAGAACAAATAGGAGATGGGAAGAGCAGCTAGAAAGTGTTCAAGTGAGAGGAGAAGAATAGTGACCCGGCCACAGACTGTAAACAGATGATTTTGATGAGTCTGTTTCCTTGTTCTTTATTTTTTATCAATGCCATGTTTATTAAATATGCTAAATTGAAATGATGATTTGGGACAGTCACTGATGTCATAATATACTTTATTAAATTTAAAATATAGGCCAGCAAATGTAATATGCAAAACCACACACATAATGTAACCAATTTAAATCCATGATAAAGATTTTGAAAGTTTTAAGAAAATAATCACAATAAAAGAATTAAATATTCTGTTGCACTCTTTTATAACTATTATAAAAAACAAGTTGGGTTGTAATGGGTTTTATTGGTGGTATTTTTGGGTCTAACCGTTTGGGCCTAGTAATTTAACCAATCAAGAAGATATAGTAACTATTCAGGACCAAAGTATATAAATAGTAGTGTTGGTAGTGAGAGACCATAAATCACGTTATTCTGTAGCATCCTGAAATTGGAAATAGTTTTAGTGTTGTTTTAATTACTAAAAGATAAAAAGTAAGAACTTTGGTCATCTTATTTTATTTTTCAACAAAATACTAGTAATCTTTCCCAGAACTAGCATTAGTACTGAGTAAGTACCTTAACATTATTTTATCTTAAGTGAGTTGCTAGTTTTACATGTTTTCTTTAGCCTATTTAAAAATAACACAATTGCTTTGTATGTAAAATAAAATAAATGGGTTAGGCTTATTTTACAAGTGAAAGAAAAATGTCATTACAACCATAAAAAATAATATATATATATATATAAATATAATTTTTTATTTATTATTATTTTAATACATATATATTTTTATTGTTGTAATTACATTTTAAGTCATATATATAATAATGTATAATATATATGTATTTAAGTTGTCATAGAGAAATATCTTAGTAATAAAATGTTTCATATATAGTGGCTTGGTTTTGAACCGCTGACCAAATTGCATTTATTTTATATTTAGTGGACGTCTTCAAGGTTAACTATTGTTTTATTGCAGAATCGTATTCTATGAAAGAAGACAATCCACTTTTGTCCGAAACACTTTATTATTAAAGGTCTATTTTTTATTATATTTAATAAATTAATGAAATATCTATGATGTTTATGGAACAATTTTTATTTCACTTTAATGCCTGCTAGAATCTGTCAAATGTAAACAAATACGAGCAAAACATTCTCACAAACAGAAAATAAGGGTTGAAACGTTAAATTGGTCTACCCGATATGTTTACATAACGACGAGACCAATATGACATTTCGGTCCCTATGAATCAACGTTCACACAGTATACATATGTGTAGTTTATGTTTATTGTAAATCCACGTATTGTGAGCTATTCTGTTGATGAAAAAAATGAAGTGATTTTAGTTTATGGTGAATGTATTATTATTATTATTATTATTATTATTATTATTAGCACCGCGTCTTACTACCCGTTCGGGTTATACACACTTACGCTAATGTGTAATGGTAGGGTGATTGTGAGATGAAATGGAGGACCTACAGTTTAACGTGGGATCCGAACCACGGTGGAGGCCTGGCATTCCCCACATTCACAAGATATCTTGTCAGAGGTGAAGGAAGGGTTTGGTAATCAGATAAATCTGGGCCGGGACCGAAGATTGAACCCCGGACGCCAGCACAGAAGTCTGACACCTTACCCCTAGACTGCCAGGTCACCTTATGGTGAATGTAGAAGAAAAGTTAATTATGCTGATAATTTTTCCTGAGAGAAATGCATCGTCACATAGATCTTTTTATTGCGTAGATAAAGATCTTGTGGAATATGGAAGTGTAGAAGCGAAGAAAAGGCGCTGCTGGGGAACTGTCAGCGACCAACATAACGAAATCGCAGTCCTAGTCACAGTAGCTCTTAATCCTCATGTAGGTTCTGGTGCGATCTCTAGTGATTTATGAGAATCCAATATTAGTGTGTTTAAAATATTGAAGCAATGTAAATTCCATCCGACACCAGAAACTTCTCAATCGAGTGGCATTCTGCCAATGGGAACCTGAACAAGTAAGAATAAATAGGAACCTTTTTCTTAAAGTATTCTCTGATGAATCGAGCTTTACAAATTGTGGGGAAGTTAAATGACGCAACATGCTTATCGGAGCACAGACAATCCACGGTGGTTGCACCAAGTTAAATGACACAGCATGCTTATCGGAGGGCAGACAATCCACGATGGTTGCGCCAAGTTAAAGACAGCTTTCTTGGTGCGGACTTTTCCGAGACAAATTTACTGGTCCCCCTTTTTTTTATTGATAATACATTGAGTGGAGAGTAATACAGAACCTTTCTAGATCAAGGATTGACATTGAGTGGAGACAGATACAGAAACTTTCTAGATCAAGGATTGACATTGATGCTCGCAAACTCAAACCCACATGTGGTTCCAGCATGGTGGTCCAATCAGTTGGCCTGCTAGACCGACTGATTTAACATCATAAGATTATTTCTTATGGGGTTACCATGATGTGTCGAAAACATAATGGAACGCATTATAATTGTTTGCAAAAATAATGATCTAGAGAATCTATTAATTACAATTCTTTTATAAAGTGAATTGGAAAATGTATCAAAGTAGATAATCATTTAAAATAATTGTTGTAATTTAACATTTTGACCCTAATGAACGAAAGTTTATTTATTTTGATTGTGAGAACATTTTGCTAGTATTTGTTTACACTCTACAGATTCTAGCAGGTAATGAAATTAAAACAGTTACAAACACCTCATACATATTTCTTTACTTAGTTTAAGGTAATTAAAAGTAGACCTCAGGTAAAAAAAGTATTTCAAATAAAAGTTGCTTGTTTTTTTCTCTCTGTAGAATACTTAGTTCTTAAAAAAAAATATTCAGCGTCCCATTTGAAAAACAATAGTTGAGCTTGAAGATGTCCACTAAATAAAAAATAAATTATGTCATTTAGTCAGCGTCTCAAAATCAAGCAACATTGCAGGAAACTTTTTTTCCCCTTAAATTAGTTATTTTAAAGATATTATTATCACCGCGTCTTACTACCTGTTCAGGTTATACACACGCTAATGTGTAATGGTAGGGTGATTGTGAGATGAAATGGAGGACCTACAGTTTAACGTGGAATCCGAACCACGGTGGAGGCCTGGCATTCCCCACATTCACAAGATGTCTTGTCAGAGGTGAAGGAAGGGTTTGCGAATCAGATAAATCTGTGCCAGGACCGAGGATTGAACCCTGGCCGCCAGCACAGAAGTCTTGACACTTTACCCCTAGACATCCAGGTCACCTAGTTAAAAGATAGATCGTTGTACCAACTTACAAAGCCACCCTGTATACATATCTATATAAATGATGTTTACCTGTAGGAACAAGGCCTCGTGAAGGTTGGGATCGAACTTTTCATTCAGAGGATTGACTGGAACAAGGCCATGGCGTTTGAAAACCTGGACAAATATATCCAACAACAGTTATGTTCTGAACTATTATTTACAATGCACAATAATTAAAACTAAACATATGTGAGACTCAATCTCATCTCGTCTTAAAAAGATTTAAGAAATTAGAATAAGATAAAATAGGTAACCTACTAATTTTACAAACCAAATAGAAAATGTATTATTTTTTAATAATATTTGATACTGTAAAGAGCCAACAATGACCCACACTAACTACCTTTATAAAACCACGCATTGTTTAATTGCACGCTCCGATAATACTTAACAAATCTAACATCTTCGAGGCCTGCATGTGGTTAATTCGATTAAGATTATTTAAAAATAGACGAAGCTTGATAATCTTCCAGAAAAAATGGTTATTTTTAAGACCCTAAAGAAAATACAGGCTAATTTTAGAACCAAAATATTTAATTAACCACATTTTCAAAAATTTATTATCAATAAACCGCATTTAAATTAATTTTATCTCCGATAAACAAATTAGTTACACTAAAGTTATTTATTGTTTAAAGCCCTCCCTGGATATTAATTTTAAACAAAATCGATAAGAGTAATTTTCTGAAAATTTGACTCTTCAAAAATGAGGCAACAGGAAGCTAGATGTAATCAAAGAACTAGAATTATAATTAAAATTTCAGCCAAAGGTGGTTTGGTTAAAACAAACAACGAATTTTCAAATGTTAATTTATTTGCAACCTTATGTTTTAATGTAAAAATGTAAACCTGTCTATTGTTTAAAATATTAGAGGAAAAAGGAACAATCCTAACATTTTAGATTCACTATATACTCTCAGAGGTCAAATAGTTTGAAAGTTTGAAACAATGACCTACATTTTATAAGATGGTAGCTGAAGCTCAAGTTGAATTGTTGGTGGTTGTCAAAGGGAGTCACTCTGGCCGTCTACCGGATGTTAAGATCAGGATTAAAATATCAGTCTCATCTGACGAGGGTGGTTTTTACACCCTCCTTCCACAGAAATGTGGGTGCACTTACTATGAATTCAAACTTCCTACATACTAATTAGCGCGCACAAATTTATAACAGGTTGTGATGTTAATAAACATTTGCTTATCGATATTTTCACCAAAAATCAATTTTCTTTAAATTATCTTTCTGCATACCTAAACCGGTAATTGAAAATAATAAATATGGTCAAACTAGTGTGGTAGTGAGATTCACTGTCACCAACACCAATGTTGAACACAAAATATGGTCTGGAATAGCGCAATATAGTGTGACCACAAACACGTTTTTTCAGATGACATCCTGACAGGGATTTGTAAAACACCAAGTTTAATTCTATGAACCTAATAAATCAATAAAAGTTTGTCAGGGTACTAACGTTCTGCAATTGTGCTTCTGTCATTGTCAAGCCTTCGTACAGACTCTTCAAGTGAGGATTACTTTCTTGCACCTCTTCTTTTGGGACACTCTCGGTGGCCTTACTAAGGATGTCTGCCACCTTCAAATAAAACAAACAAACAAATTAAAATAAAATTAATAGTTATTTAACATAAGACAATTCTAATATTGGTATACTTTCATTGCACCTTTGATTTATCCCAAAACCTACTATTTAAATATTACCTTAATTGCTTTATTAAACAATTTAAAGATTAAATGTGGTCCAAGCTTTATAATTATCTTTTCCTAGAAGAATTGTCTTATTTTCCTTTTATTTTTCAATGTTGACAAGAGAATGTTCCTGGCAATGGAGTATATCTAACCATCATCACAGGGGAAGGTTACAGACATTGTTCACACTAACATACTTTATGAATGTCCTGGGTAAAGTGTCAGATGTAACAAACATGGCTACCAGCCCTTGTCGTGTCTGCTTCAGAAGAGGGATTGATTCATCTAAAGGCCGCCAATAGCCACTTTAGTCGCTCGCCTGACACGGGAAACTATTCAATCTTTAGTTCTTAAATAGTTTGCTCTTTTGTATTTATTTAATCTTTAATGGGAGTATTATAAACTATGTTTTAAATAGGATTCAAATCGCTAAAGCTATTATTTACGCTTTTAGTGAGGATTACTCCATCTAGATATCATATTCTGAAAATTGAAAAATGACGCCTGGACACGAAAAGCTTTTCCAATAACAAATATTGAGAGCTAGAACCTATTTATGGTCAATTAATATCATTCTGAACTCTTGTATACCTTATAAACTAATATTAACACAAAAAACAACAACCAAAACTGAACTTTTAAATTTCAATAATAACTTAATTTGACATTTGATACGTATTTGGTTCAAAAGGCAGCCATTACCTCCTTGTCCAATGGTAGCAGTGTAAAGTGTGAACTGTGTTCTTCTCTTCATTGTAAAGGCCATGTTGTGTGCGTTCCTTTTTTCAATCCACCTTTCCTATACCTTCTTCCAATATAATACAATTAACTCATCAAGTGAGTTATATTATTATTATTAGCACCGCGTCTTACTACCCGTTCGGGTTATACGCACTTACGCTAATGTGTAATGGTAGGGTGATTGTGAGATGAAATGGGGGACCTACAGTTTAACGTGGAATCCGAACCACGGTGGAGGCCTGGCATTCCCCACATTCACAAGATGTCTTGTCAAAGGTGAAGGAAGGGTTTGGTAATCAGATAAATCTTTGCCGGGACCTGGGATTGAACCCCGGACCCCAGCACAGAAGTCTGACACCTTACCCCTAGAACGCCCGGTCACCCAAGTGAGTTATAAGTATACAACAATGTAACAGAGGTAAGGTTTGGGGAAATAAATATAACATGTTCTAGTCAGGGGATGGTTTAGAAATGAAGACGGTATTAAGACACGGTAGGGTTCTGTTACCTCTACTGTTTATAATAAATAATAATAATTAGCACCGCGTCTCACTACCCGTTTGGGTTATATGCTTTACGTACTAATTACGCTGATGGGTTAGGAATCAGGAAGGTTGAATTAGAGGAAGTGAACCCGCATTTGCGTGGAGGAGGTAGTGGAAAACCATTTAGGAAAAACCACCCCCAGTTCACCCGACCGAGATTCGAACCTCGATATCCCCGTCCTCAGCAGTCGAGCTCTACACGACCAGCGCGTTAGCCAACTACGCCACCGAGGCGGGTTACTGTTTATAAAGATTGTCGATGAAACGTTGATGGAGGTATTGGTATTTATAAACAATACTGTGATTTACTGGAGGATGATAATCAAGTGAACGAACAGCTGAATGTTTTTAGGGAATAAACGGTAAAATACGGCTTGAAAACCAGTGTCGAGGAGAGCCAGACGGTGGTGCAGACAGGAGGAGGCAGAATACAAGATGGAGGACAGAATCTGGGAAGTAGCGGAGAGTGGACTGCAATATTAGATGTGGAGATTACCAAAAGGATATAAAAAGGCGACAGCTTCTACCAAACCGTACCGTACGGAATACAATCCAAACAAAGATGTGCCGATGAAGTTTAAAGAGTTAATGTATAGAGTATACTTACATACACCTCGGAGACAAAGTGGGACAAAAGAAGAATTTAAGTGGTGGAGATAAAATTCTGAAGACGTATTTAAGGAAAAACAAAAAATAGATAGAGGGAGAAATGAGGAGGTAAGTAAAGAAATTGGGATGGAAAATGTGAATGGGAGATGAAAGACTACTAAAGCAAGCGATGGCAATGAGAATGATTGGAAAGAGACCCGGGGGAAGGAGTGGTGGAGGAGAGGCAGAGAGAAGAAGAGGGGGATATATAACATCCAAGCCCCTTTAAGTTAGCTTGATGCTTGAAATAGAGGACTTTGCACACCCTAAAAATTAAATAACTCCCGTGTGTTTCATTTGTGATAAATTAATAATGTATTATAATACTGAAATAGGAATGTCAGTGACAGTAATGTAGTGTAGGCCCCACTATCTTGTAAGAACACACAATACGAGGTGTTATAAGTACTACAACCACACTAATAATCAACTACCCGTGAATCACCAGTTCTCTCGACACCTACGCAGTCGGAGAGAACTATATTTTCACACCTAGCATGATTAGTACTGGAGTTTTGTTTGAATTATTTCTAGAACGAGGCTAAATAATTATGCTGCTAATAGTTTAATTTCTAGTATTTAGTGTATTTTTATATAGAGACTAGCATATGCTACCCCGCTGGGTGGAAGTGTTAGGTACCTCTAGAAGATCTTTACAGAAAGCTTGAATGCCAAACAGCTTTGCGTCTTCTATCTGCTTTGTTAGACGGATGCGCAAGTTTTCACTGTCCGCAAGGGCTCGTTTGTACTTATCCTGCGGAACAAACACATTTCAATTGTTTTATTATCACATACAAAATTAACTTTTGAGCGATGGTCAACAATTTCAAGACAGAATCAATCATACAATGAAGGTTATAAACTAAATCCATGTTAGGACAAACACTAAAAGTATTGTACACAGTGAGGCCAACTGACAAACACTATAAAACTCTTTTCCGAGTTAGGCGCTAGTATACAACTTATTAAACATGCCTTTTTTCTTTTTTTTAAACAAGGAATCATAAGTCAAGGCGTTTTGGTGAGACCTTGTAAAACAATATTAGGCAGACTAGTTCCAAGAGGCACAGTATTCATTTCTGAATTAGGAGACTGAGAAGTTGAGACTATCATGTCCTCTGGCTTGTTATTAGGAGACTGAGAAGTTGAGGCTATCATGTCCTCTGGCTTGTTATTAGGAGACTGAGAAGTT
>CABFVX010004258.1:52658-69107 GCA_902151425.1 Timema shepardi | reverse complement strand
GAGTATGAGAGTGATAGTGAGTATGATGGTGATAGTGAGTATGAGAGTGATAGTGAGTATGAGGGTGATAGTGAGTATGAGGGTGATAGCGAGTATGAGGGTGTGAAACCAGTGGAAACACTTAAACCTAACTAACCAAAACCTGGTGACTGTTGGGGTAATTCCACTTTCAGGAAAGATACTCAAGATACCAGCCGGGAATCGACCCCGTGACCCCTTGACCAGTAGCCAGGCGCACTGACCACTACAACAGAGGGCCGGCTATTTCCGAAATACAAGGCTGTATAATAAGGCTACTTACAAAATGATTTATCCTATTAAACGAAACTTACATTAAAACATACACATATATTGTATAGACACTCTAGTTGGGGCTGAGTAAATATTTAAAATAGGCCGTCAATTAAAATACGATTTTGTGGTAGATGTAATTAAATAAACAACACAAAAAGTAAGAAACTCTAAAAAATAAATTGGTCTTAAATAAAACGGATCTTAAGAAGACGAATAAAATGTTTTTTATATCTTTCATCATTTATATAATCTCAGATGTAAATTTAGCAGGTGAAATTCCAAACTGGTTTTACTTGTTCATTGTTGTGTTGAATATAAATTGTATATATTTCCATAATAATATATTTTTTAATCCTATAATTTATAGCACTAGATTTTTTTCCGTATAGAGATAGTTATAGCTTACGAGCCGTATAGAAGTGAAAAATCATTATATTATTCTATTCTTACATATCTGATTTTATCTCACCTTAATTTATTTTATAGAATAATTAATACATAAAAAGTAAATAAAAAATTTGAGCCGGCCGGTTTTGAAACTAAAGGACCCTGATGTAATTATAATCCCTATTTGGTGTTAAAATACTGTGTGTAGCTGTTCGTAAAAATTAAAACATGTCATATCTAGTGAGATATTTCCAATTTGTTCATAGTATGTAAGTTCTTCTTCTTAGAAATATTTTGGATTTTCAAAGATTATTGCCATTGTTGAAGTTGAAGCGAAGGGGATTTGTGCTTCTTCTTAGACATTTTGAATATTTTCACAACCCACACATGCTTTATATATATATATGTCATTAAGTTAAAAAATATATATATTTAGCACCGCGTCTTACTACCCGTTCGGGTTATACGCTTTAAGTACTAATTACTCTAATGGATTAGGAATTGGGAAGGTTGAATTAGAGTAAGTGAACCCGCATTTGCGTGGAGGGAGAGTAGAAAAGCATTTAGTAAAAAACCACCCCCAGTTTACCCGACCGAGATTCGAACCTTGATCTCCCCGTCCTCGGCAGTCGAGCTTCAACACGACAAGCGCGTTAGCCAACTACGCCACCGAGGCGGGTAGACCTCCAACAGTACAGTAGTTTGTTGTTTACTGCAATGAGCACCAATCTATGTTCTATGACCCTGAACATAGATACATAGACTTGTAAACACTTCTGTTGATCATTAAGAGCTAAATGTCCGGGAAACGAAAGGTAACTGCTATAGGAGCGTGGAATGGATCTTTGGGAATATAATTATGTATTTTAATAGGGGGTGAGAGGGGGTCACAACACATTGTATTGTCATTTGTATTTTACTCCTCTCCTGTTTGTTCTCCTACGGGCGTACAGTTACACCCAGGAACGTTATAAATCCACGTGGTTTCTGGCGTTTAGGAGTTTCTGATATATTATTCTAGTGTTTTCTTTACATCCACTACAGTTTCCAACCTGTGGTCAATGTTTTATACAAGCCATATATTTTCCACTACCGGCTTGTTAGGACTGTCGTGGCTTCATATTCCTTATAATATAACTCAAGACTAGGACAGGCACTACATCCATTCCCCAGGTCGTTAATTCATCACTGTGAAAGGGTAGACCCACATTTTCATCAATGATGAAAATGTTTCAACCATGAAGGGAATCGAACCCAGGACCCTTAGCTTAGTAGGGAGGAACACTACCGACTGAGCTAAGTTGATGAATCAACTATTCTAGAAACCCGCCTCGGTGGCGTAGTTGGCTAACGCGCTAGTCGTGTTGAAGCTCGACCGCCGAGGACGGGGAGATCGAGGTTCGAATCTCGGTCGGGTAAACTGGGGGTGGTTTTTTCCTAAATGCTTTTCTACTCTCCCTCCACGCAAATGCGGGTTCACTTACTCTAATTCAACCTTCCCAATTCCTAATCCATTAGAGTAATTAGTACTTAAAGCGTATAACCCGAACGGGTAGTAAGACGCGGTGCTAAATAATAATAATAATAATAACCTATTCTAGAGACTTGTATAAATAATTGGTAGCAGAGCGTGGCTGTTATTTCTACTTGGTCATGACCGGGGCTTGTTTTACCCCGGTACCAAACTAAACACGACTGGAGCTGTCTGTTCGACCAGTATTGTAGACAGAGTGTTTGTATGAATAACTAATCACCGGCATGATAACTGATTAAATCACCGCCAGCGACGCTTGTATTTATTCCGTCCGCCAGTGATAGCATCACTATAACAGGCCACGACAATATTTGTTCGTTATGCGGAGAGATTATTCAACATAGGTGATCACATGGCCTAAGGCGGCACGGCACGCCTGAAATATACTATATTGCCAGTGAGGTTCGAACTTTTTTAAAAAAAATTCTCTCCATCCCTCGGAGATAGGAAGTATTGTGTCGGTCGAAATAAAGTTCTGATTCGAGATGTTTATGGATTTCGATGTTTCATGACTCAATGAACAAGGAGGTGACCTGGTGGTCTAGGAGTAAGGTGTAAGACCTCTGTGTTGGAGGTCCGGGGTTCAATCCTCGGTCCCGGCACAGATTTATCTGATTACCAAACCCTTCCTTCACCTCTGACAAGACATCTTATTATTATTAACACCGCGTCTTACTACCCGTTCGGGTTATACGCTTTAAGTACTAATTACTCTAATGGATTAGAAATCGGGAAGGTTGAATTAGAGGAAGTGAACCCGCATTTGCGCGGAGGGAGAGTGGAAAACATTTAGGAAACACCACCCCCAGTTCACCCGACCAATATTCTAACCTCGATCTCTCCTTGTCCTCAGCAGTCGTCGCTCAACACGACAAGCGCGTTAGCTAACCACGCCACCGAAGCGGGTAATAAAGTCTTTGATAAGCAGTTCACTTTGTCATTCTTTATGTCACAATATGGTGGAGAGGGGGTTCCCCTCCTCCAGTTCAGAGTGAGGCGCCTGCTGGATATAGGAGGCGGGCTACTTTTCCGTGGGCCACTCTGTATAATGTGCTACCACTTATTATCATAGCTGCCAACTATGTTAATTACTAAACTGCAAATTATTATAGCTACCTAATTACCTATATTATTTACCAAACTACCAAATATATTAGTTACCAAAATACTAATTATTATTGCTACCAAACTACCAACTATATTAGTTACCAAACTACCAACTATTTTAGTTACCAAAATACTAATTATTATTGCTACCAAACTACCAACTATATTAGTTAACAAAATACTAATTATTATTGCTACCAAACTACCTACTATTGTAGTTACCAAACTCCAAATTATTATTGGTACCAAACTACCTACTATTATAGTTACCAAACTACCAACTATCATAGTTACTAATCTACCAATAATTATCATCGGTACCAGAATACATTCTACCGTCCACTTATTTTTCCTCGGCCAATCTTCATACATTGAAAAGGGCAAACAAATTATGCAACCCGCAACATTGAAGTTCTATTTGTGACGTAACACTGACGAGGTTCTAGTCACAAGGGACCACGTGACGTCATTCCAGTACCACAGGGATGATATTCCTGTCCGTTAAAGCAGGTGTAATGGCTGAAAGACCTATTTGGTGATAGTTTTACTATAAAACTGTGTCGCATTTGAAGCTTTTAACTCAAGGTATATTCAAGACCTTATATTTTTCATAGTTACGTCTTTTAAATAATTCCTGCAGCTATTTTTTTCCACCAAGTCTCAACTTTTTTATTTTTTTAAGCTATAGCTATGTTACATCCAATATAATTATGTTTTAAAAACATCAAATTGAAACTTTTGAAAATTAAATTCGCAAATAAAATACTTGATAAATTTTTATTTTTCAGTTCCAATGAAAAAAAAAATCACGTAAAAGAAGCCTGTCAAAAAAAAAAGTTTGTATTTGATTACGAAGGAAAAGTATTTCTCTCATTCAAACTAGTTTTTAAAGAGTTTTTTTTTACTTGCACGGTTAATGAGTCACGTTGGAATATGTTGCAGTGACGTCATGGTGGGTGAGGGGAGGGGGGGGGGAGAGGAGCAGTCTGGGTTAAGATGGGGGGGAGGGGAAGGAGGGACGAGTTCCCATTCATAAATACACAGCTCCTAAGCAATTAGGGAATTATTGTCTGTAGCTCTGCTCAACGCCATCTTGAAAATACGACTACCCCCATAAAACGAACATTTTTGTATCTTCTAAACGAATAATCTAATTATTTCTTTCCCCCGCTTCAGTGACCGAATGGTCTAAATAAAGTGCGACTCTAACAGTAGACTAGACTTCCGATGACGGGGAGATCAAGGTTCGAATCTTGGTTGGGTATACTGAGGGTGGTTTTTCTAAAAGGTTGTCCACACTTTATTTCTCTCTCTTCACGCAAATGCTGGTACACTTAATTTAAATATAGCCTTCATAGTTCCTAAACCAATTAGTGTAATTAGTACATAAGCGTGTAACCCAAATGGGCGGTAAGATACTGTACTAAAAATAATAATTGTAAAACTACTATTTCTCATTTCGAGGAACACATAAAACGTCCATATCCCTCACAATATCGTGGTCGAGGAGTAAGAAACTATTTATATATATGTAAAAGCTGATGTACGAGTAGTTCGGAGTTCACCAAATGTTTAAATCAAGCGTTAATCGGCTGTAAAAAAAACCCCACACACCACCGTCAAAAGTCCGGACAGTAGCGTGGATAAATATATACAATAGAGGCGGCAAATCAATGTTAAATTTTATCTCCGCTTTCATATAATAGAACGCTTTAGTTTCATGACTAGCCGACAGAAGCGCTGGAGGCACTACTTTTTTTTTCTTCTCCCTGACTATATTCGAACATTACATTGTGCGGTAGAGAGAAGATTCAATGTCAGTAGTAAAAAAAAAAAAAAAAAAAAAAAAAACACAACTANNAACTTTTTATTATTATTAGCACCGCGTCTTACTACCCGTTCGGGTTATACGCACTTACGCTAATGTGTAATGGTAGGGTGATTGTGAGATGAAATGGAGGACCTACAGTTTAACGTGGGATCCGAACCACGGTGGAGGCCCGGCATTCCCCACATTCACAAGATGTCTTGTCAGAGGTGAAGGAAGGGTTTGGTAATCAGATAAATCACCTCCAGTAAACCTGACAGGGATTCAAGGTCCTACTTTCCCGTTACCTGAAAATCCAACCATATGAGCGTGACGTTTAGTCCGCTTACCCACTGGTGTGGACACATTTAATTTACAGTTTAATCTATCTAAAACATCTTGTCAATAATAGACCCAAAAAAATTGTAATTACATCCATCGAAAGATTGAAATTCAGCTCCTAGTAAAATTCATTCTAAATATGAAAGTTTGTTAATATTTTTTTAATGTTTATTGGGCTTTGAACCCCCTCTGTGGTACAGTGGTCGAAGCTCCTGCCTACAGATCTGGAAGTCGTGAGTTAGATCTACACCTCTTCCAAAATGTATCTGTGAAGCAGTGGGCCTGGAACGGAGTCAAACCCGGCCTCATGAGGAGAAATGAGGAGGTACTTGAATAAATTATGAGTAGCTTCGGTCTAGAAAACTGAGATTAGCAGCTGTAGGGCTCGTTGTACTGACCACATGACACCCTCTATCCTCAAATGTTGGCACTATCATCGCTAACAGTGGTGGCATATTCTAGTTTAATTCTAGGGAACCCGCTTAGGTGGCCGGATGTTCTAGGTTCCATTTCTAGAGTTAGGCTGGCCTTGTTATGAGATCGGGGTTTGAATCTCAGTCGAGTAATTTAAGGGGGGGAGGAGGGGTTTTCTCTAAATGGTTTGCCACTCTTCCTCCACGCAAATGCGGGTATATTACCTCTAAAATGCTTCCTACCTCATCCTTGTCTCATTCGATTAATGACCAAATGCGTACAACCTGAACGGGTAGTAAGACTAGATGATAAAAAAAACACGAGACAGACGTATTAGACCGTTTGAACATCAATGCGGATCGTGTGGCTTGCCTTGCTTTACACGGGGGTAGCGGACAATAAATAGCAGGCGAGAATAACTCGAAGGTGACCTGGCGGTCTAGGGGTAAGGTGTCAGAATTCTGTGCCGGCGGCCGGGGTTCAATCCTCGGTCCCGGCACAGATTTATCTGATTACCAAACCCCTCCTTCACCTCTGACAAGACATCTTGTGAATGTGGGGAATGCCTGGCCTCCACCGTGGTTCGGATCCCACGTTAAACTGTAGGTCCTCCATTTCATCTCACAATCACCCTACCATTACACATTAGCGTAAGTGCGTATAACCCGAATGGGTAGTAAGACGCGGTGCTAATAGTAATAATAATACATAGAAATCAGAAAATGGGCAGATTCTATTAAAACAAAGTATAAAATGTTCTGTGGAAATTAACAGAAAGGGCAGACCCAAACTGAGAACTATTTACACTCGGATTCCGTATTATCCGGGCCGGAATCCCGTCACTGTAGCCCGGATAATCGAGACTCTTGTGTATTTGAACATTTTAATACCAGTAAGCGCGCATGCGTCAAAAACAAACACCTTTAAGATCTAGACACGACTGGCAGACGAGATTAAGTCAATTTGTATACAAATATACAATTATTTGTTTACAGTTAAAATGTACTAAAGCAATTTTTATACATTCATACGTCAATTAATGTGATATTCAACTGTCAATATTGATAGATATTATCAGTGTGTATAAAGTAGTTAAATATTAATATTATTATCATTAGCACCGCGTCTTACTACCCATTCGGGTTATACGCACTTACGCTAATTTGTAATGGTAGGGTGATTGTGAGATGAAATGGAGGACCTACAGTTTAACGTGGAATCCGAACCATGGTGGAGACCTGGCATTCCTCACATTCACAAGATGTCTTGTCAGAGGTGAAGGAAGGGTTTGGTAATCAGATAAATCTTTGCCGGGACCGATGATCGAACCCCGGACGCCAGCATAGAAGTCTGACACCTTACCCCTAGACTATCAGGTCACATAATAATAATAATAATAATAATACACTGAGGAGGTAGGAGAGGGGGAAACTGGGGAACTATATATATAACTATAGGGAGGGTGAGAAAACCATTTAGAAAAACAAAAAACTTTGGTACAAAGGTCCGGGGTTCCAACCTTGACCACCCTTTCTCCAACAAAGTAGATGCTTTTAAGGAGGCTGCCTAGATAGCTGAGATATCACCAATGAGATTCAGCAATTGGTTAAATATCGACAATACCTCTAAAGTTACAATGTTTGTTGTTTAATGCAATGAACACAAAACTATGTTCTATGGCCCTGAACATAGATACATAGATACATAGATTTGTAAACATCTCTGTTGATCATTAAGAGCTAAATGTCCGGGAGACGAAAGGTAACTGATATAGGAGCGTGGAATGGAGCTTTGGGGAAAGAATGACGTCACAACATATTGTATTGTCAAGCGTCTTTTCCTCCTCTCCTGTTTGTTCTCCTACTGACGGACAGCTCCACTCAGGATATTTATAAGCCCACTTGGTTTCCAGCGTTCAATAATTTCTAATAAATTATCTTAACACCTTAACATATACCACATAGTGTTGAGAAGATCAGGTGGGCAGACAGGGGGGCAGACAGGGGGGCAGACAGGGGGACAAATGAACAAGTCCTAAGAAGAGTGGGTGAGAAGATCAGGTGGGCAGACAGGGGGACAAATGAACAAGTCCTAAGAAGAGTGGGTGAGAAGATCAGGTGGACAGACAGGGGGACAAATGAACAAGTACTAAGAAGAGTGGGTGAGAAGATCAGGTGGACAGACAGGGGGACAAATGAACAAGTACTAAGAAGAGTGGGTGAGAAGACCAGGTGAACAAATGAACAAGTACTAAGAAGAGTGGGTGAGAATATCAGGGGGACAGACAGGGGGACAAATGAACAAGTCCTAAGAAGGAGGAACTGTCTCCTGTATGACGTCATAGATGAAAAATTTGAGGGAGAAAGGAGCTTAGAAAGGAGGATTCAAATACTAAATCACTTGAAGGGAAGAAGACAATTCTGAGAGCTAAAGTAGGAGGTGGAGAACTGAGCACAATGGCGGTCTAAGTTCACCGACAAAAGGAATCGTCCTGTCGTAAGACAGAACACCCAATTATAATAAATAATACCTACCCATGGATTCGGGTAAACATTGTTAAAACATTATCTATGCAAATAATAGAAATTTATAAATGTATTTTAATGTACAGTTCTTGTATTTATTTTTATATTCGTTCATTATTTAAACGGAACCACGACCGATGTATCAAGTTTGGTATCTCGTTGTTCTGAAACATCCAGGTGATATTTAAATGTCAATTCCTCTCAGTAGATACGTGAGATCTCTACAGGAACATTCCTTCAGCTAAAGAACATCCATGATCCACGCGCAAACCAATGAGAATACATCTCTCGGCCAACAGGAACTGTCACTTTGTGGTCTCCTCACAGCAGACGGGAAGGTTTACTCTCCATACTCCTACACAGGACTGCCCAGAAGGACCCGTGGGCAGTCATCTTTTAAACGCTAGCAACGTAATCTACACTAATATAATAATAATATTTAGCACCACGTCTTACTACCCGTTCGGGTTCTACGCTTTAAGTACTAATTACTCTAATAGATTAGGAATTGGGAAGGTTTAATTAGAGGAAGTGAACCCGCATTTGCGTGGAGTGAGAGTGGAAAACCATTTAGTAAAAACCACCCCTGGTTCGCCCGACCGAGATTCGAACCTAGATCTCCCCGTCCTCAGCAGTCGAGCTCAATACGACAAGCGCGTTAGCCAACTACGCCACCGAGGCGGGTACTAATATTATAAAGAGGAAATATTTGATTTTTTGTTGTTTTTTTGTTTGTAGTGGATAAACTCA
Source organism: Timema shepardi (assembly GCA_902151425.1). Taxonomy (NCBI): domain Eukaryota; kingdom Metazoa; phylum Arthropoda; class Insecta; order Phasmatodea; family Timematidae; genus Timema; species Timema shepardi. The sequence continues at coordinate 59,947 of CABFVX010004258.1, read as the reverse complement.
AAAACTACTGGACCGATTTTTAAAATTCTTTCACCAATATAAAGCTACATTATCAGCGAGTAACATAGCCTATATTTTATTTTGAAAAATTTAATTTATTCTTCATAAAAATGTCGATAGTCCCTAATATTTTATGGTAGAGTCTATGATGATTCTTCAATATGTGGTGGTGACCTGGCGGTCTAGGGGGTAAGGTGTCAGACTTCTGTGCTGGTGGCCGGGGTTCGATCCTCGGTCCCGGCACAGATTTATCTGATTACCAAACCCTTCCTTCACCTCTGACAAGACATCCTGTGAATGTGTGGAATGCCAGGCCTCCACCGTGGTTCGGATCCCCACGTTAAACTGTAGGTCCTCCATTTCATCTCACAATCACCCTACCATTACACATTAGCGTAAGTGCGTATAACCCAAACGGGTAGTAAGACGCGGTGCTAATAATAATAATAATAATAATAATAATAATAATAATTCTATCTAACTATTTTAACATAACAAATAAAATGGCAACTCATTTTCCAATGAAAATGACTTCGAGGTTACGTTACTGAAGTGAATATTTCTAATTTTGATCGTATCTCTAATTTGGATGATATCTCCGCAAATATTTGAGATAAGAAATACCTTATCATGGCAATGTTGTATACTATTACAATTAAAAATCTTTTATTTGAAATATGTTTTTATAAAACCAATAACTTCCTATATATAATCAAATATATTATATTTAATAAATGATGGTCTGTGAAATGATGAGTTGGTTGTTATGATCTTTGGTTAACATAGATGTTCCTTTTTATTCTTAATCGATGATTTCAAAGTTTGTGTCTGATTCACCCTCTCCTGCTGCTGTCTCATTATAACCTTTTAGTGCCAGTTTTTTTCCAGCTTAGCTCTAGAACTAACACATCAACCAGACCCCTGATCGCTTCTTAATTAGTTATTTAAATAAAATGCAGTGATCTAGTTTTCGACCTAGTCATAAATCCTTAAACTAGTAGATTATTTCCCGGTGTTCCACATATATTGGAAGCGTGTGTACAAGTCCGGTAAACCAAACAAATTATTAATCCGATTAGAGATAAAAAAAAATATTAATGCGTGTGTTATCTATCGATAGGATATGAAAGCATTAATTTTGTGAAACGACGCGTAACGCGAACACACAACTTGTTCTTGTGGGGACACGATATTTATGTCATACCTCTATTCATCCATCAAAATATTGCCCCCCTCGCCCCCCACACCCTAACTTCCGGCGAAAAAACAAGGGCATAAAACGCCCCCAGGTTCCAATACATTCCTAAACACATAATTATTAATATTCAGGCGCTAACTATTTCATACATTATATTGATCAAGAGTAGTGAGGTCCTGTTTTAAATTGATGATTTGGCATTTCGTTTGTCTGTCTGTCTGTCTGTCCGGATGTTTGTTCCAAGATAACTTTCGAACGTATGGACCAATTTTAGATTAATTTGACAGGTACATTCTTTGAGCCAAGTCTGAAAGATATAACTACTGTATATTCTTTGAGCCTAAAATTAAAACGTAAATACTGTACATTTTTTGAGTCTAGTCTGAAAGACGTAAGTACTGTACATTTTTGAGCCTAATCTGAAAGACGCAAGTACTGTACATTCTTTGAGCCTAGTCTGAAAGACGTAAGTACTGTACATTTTTTGAGCCTAGCCTGAAAGACTTAAGTACTATACATTTTTTTGATTCTAGTGTGAAAGACTTAAGTACTGTACATTTTTGAGCCTAGCCTGAAAGACTTAAGTACTGTACATTTTTGAGCCTAGTCTGAAAGATATAAGTACTGTACATTTTTTGAGCCTAGTCTGAAAGATATAAGTACTGTACATTATTTGATTCTAGTCTGAAAGACGTAAGTACTGTACATTATTTGAGCCTAGCCTGAAAGACGTAAGTACTAAACATTTTTTGAGCCTAGCCTGAAAGATGTAAGTACTGTACATTATTTTAGCCTAGCCTGAAAGACTTAAGTACTGTACATTTTTTGATTCTAGTCTGAAAGACGTAAGTACTGTACATTTTGTGAGCCTAGTCTGAAAGACGTAAGTACTGTACACTATTTGAGCCTAGCCTGAAAGACTTAAGTACTGTATATGGTTCTACGATACAGTTATCCGTTTAAAAATGGCAGCCGCTATAAAAGTTTTTTTCTTTTGGTAGTTCATCTCAAATGATTTGAGTTTAAAATATAAACAATCGATCCAATATCTAGGGAATATTTACTTAGGATTTCAAGATAAATTGTGAGACTGACGTCTTAATCTACGTGATCAACGATTATTCTCTGTGCATATAATGTAGCAATTTATTTTATGTCTAGCTCGATGACCAAGTAAATAAATAGTTCAGCGCGATTGTTCAAACTTTCTCATAATTATAATTATAATGTGTCAGGGGTATGCCAAGTCTACTGTTTTTTTCTTTGTTTGAAGCAAAATCGAGTTGAATTTGGGGAAATATTTACGAAGTAGAATCAAATCTCGAATATTTTTCTATTTAATTTTGAGTGAAAATATTATATTGACATTGAGTATATTTATCTAACATCAAAACTAAGTATTACATTTATTTTTTCTTAACACTATTATTATTATTATTATTATTATTATTATTATTATTATTATTAATAGCACCGCGTCTTACTACCCGTCTGGGTTATACGCACTTACGCTAATGTGTAATGGTAGGGTGATTGTGAGATGAAATGGAGGACCTACAGTTTAACGTGGAATCCGAACCACGGTGGTGGACCTGGCATTCCCCACATTCACAAGATGTATTGTCAGAGGTGAAGGAAGGGTTTGGTAATCAGCTAAATCTGTGCCGGGACCGAGGATTGAACCCCGGCCGCCAGCACAGAAGTCCGACACCTTACCCCTAGACCGCCTGGTCACCAACACTAATATTTGTAGTTTATTGCCAACATATAAATGTTATATTTACCTTTATATTAAAAACACTTTACGTGTGCAGCCAGAGTGAGTAGTTGAAATACATGCATTTGCTTTAATATCTTTGGTTTTTCCTAATATTTCACACACAATATACAAATTAACAAAACACAAAAGCTAATGGACGTTCTAGAACAAAAACAATATAATAAAAAAAATACGAGTTTAACTTAATTCGGTGGATATGCTTATATATTTGAGAAGTCCAGTGTTACAACTTTAGTTATTCTGTTTTACAAATCAACAAGGAAACTTTTGATTTCATAAATTTATTTAAATCTTTCCATATTAATTACTAAAAAAATATGGGTCTGATTTTGAAAGCGCCTATAACAAATCTCGAAAATAATATGACCTTGATGATAGTAATTTTACTCATCAATTAATTCATGTATTATGTATAAAATTTCAAATTTTTTGTAGCTTTTATTTATTTTTAATAAATTATTTAAGATTCTATATAAATTAACAACACTTTTGGTTTATAAGTACTCACTTTTTGTATATTAAAAAGAGGAGTGTCATGTTTCTCGCACATGCGCTCAACTATCTCTCAAGTCTGCCACTAGCCTACACATTAAGAGGAATTTGAATTGAACATACTGATGCATGTAGTAAACAAGTGAAATGCCTGCATTTATGAATTTTAAAATATTAATTTTTTTTTTCAATATTCAAGAAATACTTCAAAAGTTTAATCAAACACACTGAAAAAACTTTTATTATTTATTTTAATACAAACTTTATATCTTTAGCGGATTTTTTTATGATGTGGATTTGGACCCGTATATGCCCCACGTTGGGCGCCAATTATAAGTATACTGTTTTATATGTTGATGATGATGACGCGCGCATGCCTTACTGCGCACCTATTAGTACATGGCTATGACGATCTGATTTTACGTGTATTTCTTACTGTGGAGTTATTAATTGGTTTATTGTTGAAATTAGTATGGATTTAACATAGCTCACGATTTATTTTATCAATTGCACTTTAGTATTGCAAATTTAATATTAAATACATTTATTGCTCATTTACGAATTGACGCGGGGAGTCAGAGCTAGTTCTGTTACAAGCTGAGATTTTCTCTTTGTGATATTAATATGCTCTCTGTTGATTTATACGCACAAATTGCTAATATATGACCTACCCCTTTCTTCTTGGACCCCTTGTCACCAGTGTTAAAATTAACTAATAGAAGAACTCATGGAAACCTGATGTTACAAAGGCTAGCTTCCTATTGGGTAAAGGCAGCCAGCATATCACTAGATTTTCAAATAGAACGAAGGAAGTTTTTAAAGAACGAAAGATATAAATCGAATTATATTGAATTTACTTCTGAAAATGCGAGATTCTCCATGGATGGAGTATTAAAAGGAAATTTTACATAGAGTTTTTTTTTAAAAGAAAAATACACTTCATCCATGACTTTATAAATAAATGAGAGGAATCCAAAACAGTATCGTCACAGCTTTCAAGAGAAATAAATTCATCTTCAGTTGGTACCGGTCAATGTTTGTGATCAAGGGGGGGGCTAGAGGTTTGAAGTTATGTGCGTCCTGAAATTCAAGGTGATAAGGAAATTATCCAAGTTCCACCAAGAAAATAAATCAAACTTGTTTAAAAATTCAAAATTATACAGATATATTTTATTTCTTGAGGTAATTTCAGTTCATTTTTTTATTTGCTGTAAAATTTAAGTGTAATATAATCACTAGACTTTGTATAACAGACGAAACTTCGAATAGCAGCCGAAGCCAAACATGGGTTTGAATCGAATACGAAGTACCTCAATATTTGCTTCGGCTTCGATTTTTTTTTTTTAAAGATTCGCACACCCCTATAATGTAGTAAAGCTTGGAACAGAATTTCAAAAATAAAATATATTGGTAAACCGCACTCAATTGATTTGTATTTGTGAAAATATTCAAAATAAAAATGTATATTTTTTCTTGTTTATAATGAAAATCTACTACCAGATACCCATTTTACACTCAATCTCAAAGCCTATTTTCAAAATATTTATAATTTACTAAATATTTCTTCAGTAAAATATCTTGGAGTTTATCTACTTCAGAAGAATCAACCGACCTTATTTATTATCATATAAATATAAATCTACAAATACAATTTTTTAAACAAAATCCTTATAGCTCTTAAAAATTTTTTTTATCAGTAAACACACAATATTAAGTAATTTTATTAAAGATAAACAAAAATAAATTTATAGATATTTATAATCTACCAAACTTAGCAGATAGCAATCTTGAATCAAATCGCTAGAACCATTTCTTTAAAGTCTAAATATTGATATTTAAAAAAAACCAGTCATCAGTAAACTACCTTTAATTTGAGGGCTAGGGTCAAAATAGAAAAAAACATAAGTTAGTGCCTAATATCGTATAGCTAACGAGTTTTAACCAAATTCACCAAACAGTTCCAGAACCGTGACCAGGGACAGACAGACAGACATACACGGAGATAGAAAGAAGGGTAAAATTCACATTTTTTGATTCAGACACAGATAAGAGGTGAAAATTCTTCAAAAGCTCTAGGATGATAATCTTTACGATTAAAATAATCCTAAGGGAAGTGTTAAGACTGTAGTAACGATAATAACATGGAGAGAGGTCTACTGTTCACAGAACTACTAGTAAGACTGTAGTAACGATAATAACATGGAGGAAGGTCTACTGTTCACAGAACTACTAGTAAGACTGTAGTAACGATAATAACTTGGAGGGAGGTGTACTGTTCACAGAACTACTATTAAGACTGTAGTAACGATAATAACATGGAGGAAGGTCTACTGTTCACAGAACTACTAGTTATGCATTAATGGCAATTCAGTAAGCGTTTGTTATTTATTTGAATAATATTAAATAGGCTACGTTTATTACTATATATGTGTGTAGTTTTTTTTAATTTCCCCTCATGTGGTGTATGAACAGTGCTCTGGAGGAGGGGTAGGGGGTAGTGAACTATCAACGAATTAAGGGGATCCGTAATTTCTAAAAAGGTTCCCTAGAGTTTTAAACTGTATCTCTTTGTCGGGCGTGACGGGGTTTACCCGTCGCAGGTGTAAATACCCCAGGACATCTGGTAGTACCTGATAATAATACTGATAGCGCTTCATTGATCGTTAGCTAAATATGATGCTCTCGTGTTCTCCGTCGAGATAGACAAGATAATAGTTGTCAGTGCTAGACGGCCTGGCCTAACGTGAAACACTTGACATATAGAAGTATAGGACCGCGCTAGAAAGGAAGGTTTAGAAAATATAAACATATATAGATTTCTGGCATTGTTTCTTGTGCCTTACTACAGTAGCCCCAAGGCTTCTTTGGTGCTGACTGACAGCTGACAGCCAACATTTAGATATATACCTGAATTTCGACTGTCAGAAGTGACAGCTGCTAAACACGTGTTTTTTTTTCAGATCATATGGTTCGGCGTAGGGATACATAATTTGGCCTGGAAACTTTTCAAAGCCGTCAGAAGTCAGCTGTGAGCTGTCAGTCAGCACCAAAGAAGCCGTGGGGCTAATGTACACTTTCGGACTATACACATTATTACCAATTACGTTAGGTATGAGGAGGGTTTAATATAGAAGGGGGTTCTACCAGCATTTTCGTGGAGGGAGAGTATGAAAACCATTTAGAACACCCGACCGGGATTTGAACCCCGATTTTTCCGTCATCAGCGTTGCTGTATATTTCTAGTGTGACGCCTTAGACGAGTTGAGCCCCGAAGTAGGTGCTGTCATTACTTTTTTTTTTATGATATACAAAGCAAATGCAAAAATTTATTGAGTTTAATTTGTCGCGACTTGTGAAGTGTCTACGTACAGTCGGGTGACCTGGCGGTCTAGGGGGGTAAGATGTCAGACTTCTATGCTGGAGGTCCGGGGTTCAATCCTCGGCCCCGGCACAGATTTATCTGATTACCAAACCCTTCCTTCACCTCTGACAATACATCTTGTGAAAGTGGGGAATGCCAGGCCTACACCGTGGTTCGGATCTCCACGTTAAACTGTAGGTCCTCCATTTCATCTCACAATCACCCTACCATTACACATTATTGTAAGTGCGTATAGCCCGAACGGGTAGTAAGACGTGGTGCTGTTAATAATAATAATAATAATAATAATAATAATCTACGTACAGTCCATGGAGAAAGCCGCACAGAGATTCAATACGAGGTTCAATAGATTACAGACTGTAGGTAGATGTAGATCTCGGTCTGCTATTTATCAAATACAAAGTGTTCCTCGGGGGGGGGGCGGCGCCCCTGGTTCC